>SNQN01000727.1:4783-23975 GCA_008642245.1 Bassia scoparia
AGTAAAAATAAGTTGAACAGAATAAGCCCATAATATAACCCTAGAGAGTAGACTCTTGAAAAATATTTTTAAAAATCCATGATGTTTTATTGTTTTGCCATTGTTGATATTGTTTACAATTATATGTGAAATTTTCTAAATATCAATCAGTATATAAGAATAAATATACTTACATGAGAACTTATTTGATTCGTATGGGATCGGATGTTTATTTTCTTCTAACACCTACAATAACGAGGAAGAAGAAGTTTGAGGATCTTATATTAGATGCTCGAATTACTTCACCAACGTCTAATGAGTGGGGATGAAGATATTTATTGAATGATCCATCACACGCATCATTAGTTTGGCCTTAAATAAACGAATAAAACCCCGAATATACTACAAGTTGCAATTGTATATTTGTATTGTCTTGTGTATAGTTTATGTTCCTAAGTCCAAATCATGGGAATCTCACATACTACTTTACTACACACTTGTTCTTTTCAACTTTTGGGGTGCCAAATTGGAGAAACACACACGAGTAGTGAGTAGTGAGTAGTGAGTAGTGACTAGTGAGTACATGATACACTTCAACTAAAAATAGGTGGGGAGTCAAATAAGTTATTTCACACAAAAGCTTGCTTGCATAGTTGCATTAGAAGGGACTAGTTTTTATGTGCACGCGATGCGTGCTTAGACATGTAAAACTTGTATTTCATTATAAATGATTATAATTGTATGTATCATATTACAATGTTTGTATACCTAATAATTAGCAACAATACAATAATTAGTCTTAAATGTAGTTATTTTGTAAGTAAATATGATTTGAAATTCAAAATAATTAGATATATGTTTCAATTCAATTTGGGATAATATTTATTTATTTAATCTTTCATTAATTAAGTCACAAAATTAATGCATTTTTCATTTTTAGTTAATAATAAGCAAAGGGTAGTTTAGGCATATCAATTCATATCACTAGTACAAAAAAGGTCAAAAGCTGCATCTTTTCATTTTAAAAAAACCCCAGCTTTTAACCTATTTTAGAGCTCAAAAAAATGGGAGAAACACAAAAGCTGGGGTAGCTGGGGTTTTTTAAGAAAACCCCAGCTTTTGAGTATACTTAAAAGCTGGGGTTTTTTTCAAAACCCCAGCTTTTGAGCTATCTTAGAGTTAAAAAATTGGGAGAAACACAAAAGCTGGGGTTTTTAAAGACAACCCCAGCTTTTGAGTATGCTTTAAAAAAAAATTAAATAAGTATAATTCCTTAATTATTCTGTATGCAAAATCAATACCTATCACTCGAACACAGTACTCTCACTCGAACACTCTCACTCGAAATTAAAAAGCTTCACTCGAAAAAAACCCTCTCTCTCACTCTCAACCACCTGCGCTCAACACCACCACCGGCGCTCAACACCACCACCACCGGCGACACCGTCTTCTTTTCCGTGAGGTTGCTACGTTGTGGTTGTTCTTAATCCCATTGTTAGGGTTTCGATTTTATAAAGTATTCTTCTTCTCTCCTCTTTTTCCTCGCATTTTTGTGTAGAATTGCTTATGTATTTGTAATTTTGTTTGGATTTTGTTGAAATCATGAGTTTCGTTGGATTTTGTGTAGATCTGCCCGAATTTTGTTGCAATTGCGTTTCAAGTTTAGGTTGAATATGTGGGAAATTATAATTCGAATTTGTGATGAATTTTAGGTTGAATTTGTAGCAAATTACAGTTTGAATTTGTGACGAATCCTAGGTTGGATTTCTGACGTTTTTTATGCGAATTTTTGGTCGATTTTGTGATGATTAATGGGTACAAAAATTGGTACCTTTTTCTGAGTAGTTTAATGGGTTCTTGAGTTTTTCGTGCAATCATGTCTTGTTTAATGAAGAATGCCGAATTTTGCTGCATAATTCACAATTCTAATGCAATCAGCAAGTTGCAGATTCTTCTCCATTTGAATTTCTTTGCATTTTTGCACGAATTTTAGAGTATTGATCAATTTCGACTTTCATAAGTTACATTATATTTCTGGGTTTTGTTTCATTTTTCATATTATGCTTATTTCTTGGAGAATCAGCCTTGGTTTTGCAGGCTCTCAAAATTGTCAGTAAAATGTCTATTGAAGTAGAAAATCGGTTAGCCCTTTTTACTTCATTCTATTCTATTGTACAAGTTACAATTCCTTTTCTTTCTGAAAAATTATTTTTGCATTTACTTTAACACTGATATCCAAATTTGGTTGTACAAGTTACAATTCCTTGTATTGTTCAGCAGCATGGCACCCCTGAATTGGTTGAGGTATGATTTCTTTTTTACTTTCTTGATCAACTTGTTTTTTAAAGCCATTTAAGAATGCTTAAAATCATAGCAGTTAATTAATTATTATAGGTTGTGACAATTAAGGGCCATTTGTTTGGTATATGATGGTAAGATACTATGAAGATGGAAACTGATTAACTGAATGACTCAGTGAGAAGATTTTCAATTGTAACACTAGCCTTATTCAAGTACTACTTTGATGAGATCAAAGGACTTTTAGTTTTCAATTTATATGTATATGTAGCTGTAATCAATTTCTTGCTTGTCTATGCTGTCAATTAGTAATCTAAATTGGACTATGAATTATCACTGTCTGCTGTTAACTTTCTGATTTAATTATGCGTTGAGTCTTACCACCTAGTGTAAAAAATTTGTTTAGTTGAACTCAAATGAACAAATTTTTTTTTCATTTGATTTGATTTTATTTTTACACTTGCTGGTACCTTGCTTTGATTTTATTTTAAAAATTTTGATTCGTTTTTGTTGTTATGTCAGCTTTGGAAATCCTACTTGTGCTTGTCAATTTGTCACCTGTTTGCATTGAGCTTCCTGCTTGCTTTGTTATTTTTAATTATGCCTGTCAGAGAACTTGAATGGATGGCTGTTGCAAAATCCTAGATGTTTGTGTTTGTGCAGAAAAGTTTCATGATATTGCATATGATTTTGATTTCATCTGTAGTGCATGTGTGTCTTGCAAGAAGTCAAATAGCACCCGTACTTCTAGAATTCTTCCATGTCCCTAAAGACATTTGCTTTTTAAGAACACTAGCCGTTGCACCGCGCGCGATGCGCGCGGTGCCCCGGACGGTATGTAAAATGGAAGTTGTTTATAAGAGGGTTAGACATGCGACTATGCGAGTTGCCTAATTTTTTCAAAAAAAAAAATGATTCCACAGTTCAACCTATGTAGGACTTGAACCTACATTAATGTGCAATAGCACACTGCTCTACCATTTGAGCGAATAGGCTTTTCAGTCGCATTTAATTAGAAACAACAGCAAGTCTTATGTTCTTACCAAGCTTTTCAAAGTGTCGCTCATCAATTCATCATCGAGCAGGAAAACCCTGTAACTGTGTAACTGTGTAACTGTGTAACTGTCTCCACTTCCAGTGCCTCCACCTCTCTTATATCTGAAGCTAAGCTTTGTACTATTTTGGATATTTTGCTGCAATTTTTCATGTTTAAGTACTACTTCCTAAAAGCCGCTAGTGATTATATTTATTTGGGTGGGGCTCCAATTACATGACTTGGTCATCTCATCGTCATAAATTAATGAAAACATAATCATATATTTGAAAAGGAAGTAATCTCTAACAGAGTAACAGATATGCATTTTAATAATTTTATTAAGTGATACCACCCATACCCCCACATATTAAGGCCCTGACACCAAAGTAGGAAATAGCAACATATTAAGCGGCGATGATAAATAATGTAAACATCTCTTAGTAATTACAGTAAGCATTAATCACAATCAAGCCTCAAAACAAAATTAAAAACTTCCATTAAGATCTTCACATATTTTTAACTAACTCATAAATTCGACAAAACTACCTATCAATCCTTTCCCAAGACTTACCCTCGAGTTGGCACAAATATCAAATCCCAAAATATTACTTTGAAATTGCATCAATCTTTTGTTAAGAAAAGCGTCAAATTAATTTGAAGATCAAAACTGAACCTGATGTGCAAGGTGAAAGACATAAAGAAGCAGCCGAGGAGACCTTGGAGGATGCCCAATATAATGAATGTTACATAGGTATATCAAGGCATGTTGCTGCTTATGTTGGCCTCGAACCTGACACTGCTGCTGCCACTACTGACTGCACAACCCCCGAAAGCAGTGAGTTACTCCCCTGCAGTTGCTGCTGCCGCCTAAGGAAGTGGACCAACTGCAGTTGATGTTGTTGTATTTACTGCTTCTGCATACCCTGTTGCTGATGCTGTGCCCTAGAACCCGAGGCAGGCTTTGTGGGTGGCCTAATACAAGATGAAACAATACAATACGGATACAATAGAGATTGCCTAATACAAAAGCAAGGCAATAATAAATAGCTATAATCTTCTTTAAAAGCTCCACCCTAAATTTTTTTATACCAAATTTCTAGTTCTTAGAGGCATTCCCAACTAATATCAAGATTACTAACACAAGCAAGTCAACATTCGAACTATGAATATTTCGGATGCTTAAAAATATGACATAACATTTCCAATGATTTATGTATTGCGAATGCTTAAAAATACGACATAACATTTCCAATGATTTATGCGACCGACAAACCAAATACAATAAATCGTAAGAACACTTCAATCATGTACCATACAATAAGTATGATCATAAATGATGATAATATTACAGAAATAAAGTAAGACCAAGGGCATTTGATTATTTTTGGGACTACCAACTTGCTGAATCATATAATCTAAACCTGATTTTGGGACAATCAACTTGTTTAATCATACAAAATGAATTGGAATGGGCCAAAAATACACCTCAACCAAAGTTTAAAAGTAAATAAAATTACCTTAATGAAATTTAAAGGAGCAAAAATCTAAGCAGTGCAGTTTATTACATTCATGATCAAATTATGGGCCATCAAAACATAGGTGTTAAACAACATATTTGACAACAGTTTACCAGAGCAGTTTTCAGGCTTTTAGAAGCCAAGATTAGAGATGGAAAAAAGAATTTTAGAAGCCTCTATGTTGATGTACATTACCCCTATATAACTCTATATTAATATTGTTATAACTAAATTCAAGCATAATATCCCTATATTGTACTATCCCTATATTAAAAACACTATAAACTTATATAAATAGTAGAAAGGGATTATACATAGGGAAAACACACACTACTCCTCTATATTAAATAGCAACAAGTCAGCATATGGCATACTTGTGTATAATCGAGTTATCCTTTGCAGAGTCACATCCATTGAATCTGAACCAACGAAATTTGATCTGCTGCATATGTTATTCTTATTTTAGTAGCCCCTTCATATGAGTTGAATTCAATTGTAACAATAAAAAATTTATTCTTAAAAAATCCTTTCAGAACAAAATACTTTTTGTACAGAAAATTATGGCCAACTTAAAAATGTGTTGGCTATTATGATTATCATCAAGACATGGGAATGCATACTCAATTACTCACAAAAAATGTAAACTCTTCTTTAAACAATTTAGGGTCATTGCAAATACAATAAGCAAAGGCATTTACCTAGAACATTGACTAACATAAACCTTGTAAGCAAGAAGCAACTTCATGTCACCTAAAAACTTTCTCATTCATTCCCCTTGTTTCACTCAACTATACCCTGCAGATATAGTCAAAATCAAGGAAATAGAGAATAATCATGGGAAGAAAATGAGAGATTATACATGAAATACACCTAATATACTCTCTGACTTTTGAAATGCAAGACATCAACAATTAGCATTAAATAGAATATAAGCAAGGAACCCTTACATTTCAGTAAAACACTGCATTAAAATAACATATAAAATTAAACATCAGAAAAGGAATCAAGGTACCCATTCAATTGTTGGCAGACATGAAAAGAGAGGTTTCAGAACTCAACTTATGTTTAATGTGAAATTCAACCTAATCACGAGTGAAAACAAATGAGCCATATAACTGGAAACAACATGTGAGAACGTGAACATAGTAAAGGGAGCAAACATTGGCAATATGAAGAAACTATCTCTTACAAAAAAATGAACAATTAATTAGCATTCGCAACTCATAAACTCTACAAAAAATGCAAGAATACACAAGATCAATTCTTCATCATACATACAATTTGTCATTCACTAAAATGTCTTCAACAAATTAATTATATTTTTTTTTAAAAAAAAAAAGCAAAAACTTACTATTCCTTAGTCAGAGCAAAGATCACAGGCTAGCAGCCATACATGCCGAAAACAGAGTAAGACCCTCACTTGTCTAAAAAAAAAATATACTTAGTATACTGCTTACACCTCAAACCACTCTAAGTAACATTATAATCTTAATATTTTCTTCTAAACATAGAAGGCGCAAACGCCAACACTAAGTCAATATATCATCTTATAACAAACTACACAAAATCAACCTTACCAACAAAACATAGAGTATGAGGACCCAAGCCATATGCATTATTAGAATAATGCCTCCTTAATCTTGTTCCTCTTTAACTCTATGGATTGGGGATTATTTACTGATTAGGCAATCTGCATATTTGTTAGTCCAAATTAGATGAGTTAGACTTATTTTCTTAGAAAGTTAATACTATCTATACTACTATCTTGGCAGCCATATTATATTCTTTAGAGTTTGCTAGAGTAGTTCCAAAGTCCTAAGAGCTGTGTCTTGGTATCACCATACCAAGCGTTTGGTGCTCGTTTAATGAATGAATTTTTGCCTCGTTTGTGATAAATACACAGATATATATGATTTGTATAATTTGGTCTAACAATTGCTTCCTTGAGATTGAATGTCACACATGAAGTGAATGACCCATAGGCAATGATGCTTAGCCCATTGTCAGTCTGAAGTTGAAAGTTTATAGGGATACTTTGGGCTCTTATCTCTCAAATATAGGTCAGAGAAATTCAATCTGAAACAGAGTAAAAAAAAAGGGAAGTGGTGGCAGAATATCAACAAACAGAGAGTATGAAAGACCTAAGGCCTCGATTACCGGAATCTTGCACTCATAAACCAAAATTAAACTACCAAGATCAATTTTCCTTCAACCCTTATTATTCCTCTCTATGATCTGCGAATAATTAGGGAAAGCCCTGTACAAAACAAATGAACAGGACAAATTGAAGAAATTAACAAGGAGCATGTCCTCAAATGCCAAACAAACATGTTAAACCAATATCTTAACATCACTAAATATTCCAATTTGCTAATTCTATATAGAAATAAGGCCTAAAGTTTTAGATCAATCTCCAATAAATTCACAATCAAACACTCATACAACTGAAAATCATATTTCAATCATCAAACAATAAAAAATTAGAAACAAGAATTTACACAACACAATAAATCAACTCACATTCACAATCTAACTAAAACCCTAACTCAAAATAAAATCACAAACCTTTGCAAATCAAAAAATTAAACGCTCAAGAACACGAAATTCAGAATTTTCAAGTCTAAATCAAATGAAAAACACTAAAAATAAGAAATGACATTAACCTGATTGTTGTGAGCAAAGTGAAGCGTTCTAAGAAGGGGTGTATTTACCTACTTTAATCCCTTCTAAAATTTTCCATATTCCTGCATTCGACCAAAACGTCAAAGTAAACCTTGCAATGAAGTTTTAGCGAAATTCATGTCAACTAAATTGATATTACTTAGAAAACTAACATTGAAAATTAAATGAAATCAACCACGAAAATTAACATGCAAATTAAAACTCTAAAACAACAAAACTTCTGTTACTTACTAAGCTAAAAACTGACCATGGAAAAAAATACTAGACTTTACTAAGTCACAACGCAAATCAAAACCCAACAGAATCCCCTAAAAAAGCAATAAATTTTCAAAATTAAATTATCCTAATAAAAACATTGACGTGAGAAAAACCCAAGCCCTAACAAGAATTTTCACCTGAAAAACCCGTAGACTCGACGTGAAATCAAACAGACGAAAAAAAAAAAAAAAAAAAAAAAAACGAAAAGATCAAGACGGAAATTCACCATGAAAAAATGAGAATTGTGTTCAGCGTTGTTGTGCTTGCCATACGGCTCAAATGAGAGAAGCGTAGCATAAACCACAATGAGAATGGTAATACAGAGCAGCACTATGGGAGAGGAGCAAGCATCATCAAGCACGAAGAGGAGCGAAAATGAAATGCTACGGTCTGGAGCTAAACGGAAAGAAAAATAGAATATTGACATGATGGAGGGTACGTTTTATGGATGTGGGCTTTGTGCGGGTAGTTGATGGGTGTGGGGCTTTTGGGGTAGCAGATAGGGGCTGGGAGAGGTTGATCTTGGTGGGCTGTGGCTTTGATGGGAGCACATGAACTGTTCATATGTTCAAATGAACAGTGTCCGGTTTATTCCTTTTTATATTGTTATGTAAAGATTTATCATACTCTAATTTCCTTTCTGTGTTATAGTTATTCTCAAGTGCAGTAGGTTTGGTTTAGGTATACTATACTTCCTACACGTTGTACGTCCTCAATGAGTCTAGGCAGGTATTTTTTGTAATGATTGTTCTTGTATGTGATTTTATGGGTTGGAGTGCATATTATCGTTTATATGGATTAGGACTCTCAATAGCATATCATGGAGATCCTCCACATTCCAACAAAATCCATTTCTAAAATTCTTCTGATGAGTGTTCGAAAGAAATCTGCCAGAAGTTTATTATTATGTGTTGTTGCAGGGCAATGTTTAGAATATCATAACATTATTTCAGTCTCTTGTCATGTTATTCTTAGTCTGCTCCTTTGGTTTGTTATACGTGTCACGTATTGGACGCAGAGAATTCATAGATCTGATGCTAGTTATGGTTTTTTGTCCACTGGTGACACTACTGAACAAGCAAGACAGCAAGTAGCTTCTAGGATATGTAAGTTTCACTGGCATAAATGCCTCTTCTGTCTTCTCTACTTTGGTTCAGATAGAAAACTTTGTGTCTTGATGCGTGAATGTCAAACCGGTGTTCAACGTCAGAGGACTAGCAATGATATTTGCAAGGACAGCCACAAGAGTATTAATCACATTCCCTCGTTGAACAGCAGGTATCGTAGTAGCAGCAGCCAGAGACATACAGTACTAAAAATTAGAGGGGCAAGCTACGCGGTTTTTAATAATTCGATCTCCGATTTGTTTGTGTAAGTGGAACTGAGTACTGATCTAGATTTGGATTAAGTTTAGAAGTGTAATTTTCTTTTTTTGAACATAATACGAGTGTAAATTTTTCATGTTAACACTAATTGGGAAAGATAGCAGATTTTTATATGTATTTAAAATATAACAATGTTTTGTAATGTGATAAAAATTGCAATATTTTATTTTTCTTATCAACATAAAAAAAAAAAACTCACAAAAGCTTGGGTTTTAGCTTAAAACCCTAGTTTTGACTTCACAAAAGCTGGGCACTTTTTAGCTGAAAACCTACAGCTTTTGACTCACAAAGCTGGGGTTTTTTGCTAAAATAAACCCCAGTTTTTGAAGTCAAAAGCTTGGGGTTATTTCAACCCCAGCTTTTGGCAAAAGCTGCGCAAGCTCAAATCAGCTGAAGGGTAAAAAACCCCAGCTTTTTTGGCACCCTAAATAACCCCGTTTTGATGATTTTTCTAACTATGTATATTTTTTAAAATCATTTAAGGGTATAATGACTTTTAAGAGGGGCTACCATCGTTCCTCTGCCCCCTTCCCTTATATAATGAAGATAAGTGGAAATTTACCATTCGCAGATGCCCACTTGGCTATAGTAATGTGAAGAAAGTGTGGTGTCCACAAAAGCTTGACGTTTTCGAAACGACGAAGCTTTCGAAAAAGGAAAAAGTCGTAAACAAAATATTTAAAAAAAATAGTTTTTAAATAACAATAAACGAAAGAAATCTTTAAAATTGTCTTACCAACAAATAAATATATTTAGATGTCGTATAATTGATATAAATAACTGTAATTTAAAATTGCGGGAAATATATATTTCAGAAAGAAAATATCAAATTATTAATTTAAAAAGAAAAATCTTCTCCTACTTTGACAACATTAATGGAGAATGTGAAATTAAAGGAAAGAAATAAACCAGATAACCAATTGAGCAAAATGCCAATTTACACCAGCTTTTTTTCTAACTTAGAAACAACTGTACCTCATTTTTAGTTTTTTAAAACAATTATCCACTTTTTATGTTATCTTTGCGAACCCACCTCGTTTTAAATTTCATTTTTTCTCGATTCTTTAATTTTCTTCTTACCTTTTCTGTTCTTCATTTCTCCTTCACTCATTTATTCATTCCACTCAAGCTCATAAACCAAAATTTTAACGATTAAGTCAACGACAAAGTTAAAATCAGATGTAACAAAAATATTGAATTTTATTATTTGAATTTATAGTACAATCTCTATTACAAGTTTACACGAAAATAAACTTAGTCCTCTGATTTTGTTTCACTGCGCTGTTGTGCGACGACAACACAATGTCAAGGTGAGGCGAAGTGTAGACAAAACGCCAACCTAGAGTTCCGCTGATCTTAGAGCACACCATGCTAGCAAAGCATCAACCTAGATTCAAACATTGTTTAACGTAAGGCGAATGAGGGCTGAAAAACGTAAGGTCTCACTCGAATTGATTTTGTAGAGAATTTTGTGAGCTTTCGAGTTTGGATTTTGCCTCTTTCTTTTCTGGTTTGAATAATGATTTGTTCCTTTGAGTGGGAAGGATCACTCTATTTATAGACTAAAACACCTTTACGGGGCGTTTGTATGAGGGATTATGGGGTGAGAATGAGATTATTAATCCCAAGTTTCTATAATCCAATGTTTTGGTAGTGGAATTAAATTTGAATAATAGAAATGGGAATGAGAATATTTGGCTCTTATTCCCCATGATTTATTACCTAGTGGGTGTAGGTATAAATTGGTGGGAATGGGATTATTTTGTTGAAAAAGACTAAAATATCCCTACCTATTAATTGATATTATACCTTAAGTCACTTATGAGAGGGTAAAATTGGTAATTTTTCAATTTAATCCTTACTTTAATCCACATACCAAACATGAGATTTCAAATTTTAATTTATTCCACTAACATGTCAACAAAGGTTTAGATTATTTTATGAATTCCCACCTTTTAATTCTCATTCCCACTCTCACTTATATTCCCCGAATTCTCATTCCACATAGCAAAACGCCCCGTTAGGTTTAAAGTTCCTTTTGGGCTTTGGGCCAAACAATCATCACCTATTTAAATTTGGTTGACCATTTATTTGAGGATTTACTAATTAAATTATAAATGAGATTAATTATTAAAAAAAACTAAAATGAGTTATTAAATTATCAACCCAAAATAATTAAATTAATTGGACAATCAAATATAAAATAAATCAATAATTTTGATATTGATTTAATATAACTTAACTTGGCCTAACAATAAATTTCTGTGCCTACACTACACAATTCATTCGTAATTCACTCACAAATTCCATCTCTACTCAAATTTATCTATCAAATTCATCCAGAACACAAAACCCATTTAATTTTCGAGCATTGATCAATTTAATTACTACTCAAATTCATTACAATTCGATCATCCCAAATTCCATCTCTTTATTGCTACATACATTAACGAGAGTAATGGGATTGCGAAGTCGAAGATGGTGGTGATGCGTTGTAACACTTGTTAACGAGTCGTTAAGAAAGCAAAGTCAGAACCCAGAAAAGCTTGATTGGACCCTTGAAATGAGCGCCTAATGAAGCAGAGTATTTGGGAAATTACATGGTTTGAGAGTATAGACAATAACCATAATTTGGAGACGGAGATGAACGCATTGTTAAAATCAGCGAATTCTGAATTACGGAGCAGATTTTGTTTGAAAAAAAAACGAAAGGGGACAGATTTGAACCACCCATAGATTTAGGAAGCCATTGTTGCAGCTTCGTAGATAAGACTTAGATTGATTTTGTGTTTTTGGATGATTTGAGTAGAGATGAAATTTGTGAGTGAATTAAATTGCGAGTGATTGTGGTAGGATTGAATGAAAGAGTGAGGAGAAAGGAAGAACAAGAAAAAAATCCAGAGAATTGTGCAAAAGTAAAAAATATGGTCGAAAATTACTTGTTTTTGCCCGGAAAATACTTTTTGACGGAGTTTAAAACTTGATAGTGATGCGCTAAGAAATCATTAAAAGTAGGTAGTTATTTTTTTAAAAAATAAATGCGGGTAGTTCCTTCTAAAAAGTTACAAAGAAACAGGTAGTTGTTGACAATTTAGCCTAAACCAAATATTCAATAATAATAAAATCACATAAAAATAACATCATTTATCAAAAGTAATACGAATGACTAGATATAAAAAATGAAATTAAGGTTATAAGTCGCAATCTATCTTCAAATACATTAGTTGAAACTTTTTCTTTTTTGCTATCAATAAATTAAAAATGCATGTGTTTGTAAGTTATAAAGTTTTCAAAACATTGCTTTTTGTAGAGATTGTAGAGTTTCTAATATAGGATTGTAGAGTTCGTAGAGTTCTAATATAGGATTGTAAGTTCGTATGAATTCTAATATAGGATTGTAGGTTCGTAGATTTTCGATGCACGAAACGTTTCCAATTTATTTAAAGTTTCAAAAATGTTTCCAAAGAGTTTTCGATGAGTCTCAAGTTCCGCAAATAATGGAAACTCTAAGTCCAACAGTTTTCGTGCTTCATAGGTGTCCACTATCAATAAATGAATTATATGCCAATGTCACATACAAGTATAAGACCCCGTCTATTTTGTTTGGTGAGAAACTAAACTGGTCGATCTGAATATTAAGAGTTGGAAAAGCAGAGCCTTAATATGTATAGTGTTACATGATATAAAAAATATCAATTATTGATTTTGGTAGTTTAGGATTTGTTTACATTAACTGAAAAAATAATTGAACTGAATTGAGCCAAAATAATGCATTTTACGAGAGAAGAAAATTATGAAGTAAATTAAATAGAATTGAGCTGAAATGTATTGTTATTTGAGAAAAAAGAATTAAGAATTAAACTAAGCTTAAGAATGAAGTAAACATGTCGTATTAGTCACTACTTTCACTAGATAGATTATGATACTCTTCACTGCACCCTATTAATTCACAAGTACTAGCATTATGTGCACGTATGCATGATTTAATAAATAAATACTAGTTTTTATATACACGCGATGCGTGCTTAAACCTATTAAAAGAATTATTTCGTTAAAAATGATTTATATTTATCTATCTATCTACTCGTATATATTAAAAGAGAAGTTGCTTTCCAAGGAGAAGCTTCCAAATCTAGAATGAAGGCTTCTGGTTACTCCACAAGCAATAAATAAATAAATAAAAATCTATATACTAAGTGCCTATTTACATTAGCTTATTTTTAGTTCAGTTTCAACTCACATTCAGTTCAATTCTTAACCTTATTTCTCTCTCTCATAAATATTCATTTAGTTCCAGTTCAGCTCATTCAGTTCAGTTCAGTTGGTTTCATTTAATGTAAACTATTCTAAAACAAATTACGAGTACAAGTGGCAAAAAGAAATTGTTAACTACGTATAAAAATCTTAACCGCAAACTTACCATAACTTTTTCACACATTTTATTTATTAAAAAATTACAAACAAAAATCAAATTACTTTGTATAAGTGTATAAAAGTGATCCATGTATCCTAATCCATACATCTTTTAGGCTATCCACATCTAATCTAATAAATTTTACTAAAGCAATCTCCACTTCCAAAATTTTCCTTCCCAAAATTCACTTCCAAGTCCCAAGTGCACTATTAATTATTGCATAAAAATGTAAAAACTATTTAATGGAGGTTAATAAATTTGTGTTGAATAAAAGTTTATATCTTTTTTAATTCATATATAACTATAAAAAATATTTTTTTTGTTGAAAATAAAACCTTWTTTTTAAATAAGTAAATTTTAGTTTAGTTTAAATTTTTTTGTATTTTATATAACATCGAGCATATGCTCAGGGATTATCTATGAGTAGTTTATTTTACAAATTTTTGCCTCATTTATTTTTTCACACACATTTGTGAGTACACATAGCAGCATCCGCTTGATTGTTAGGTGCAAAGAGTAACATAAATAAATGAGGTTGGTGACGAAATATTCACCCCCAATTAAAAAAAAAAACCTAGAAATGTTAAATTCACCATTTATGATAAATATACTTTATTCATTTAAGTATTTCTTAAACGAAAATTAAAAGCAATAACATCTACTCATATTATAAAGCTATCTTTTTTTTCTTGAGGGGATATTATAAAGCTATCTTAGGATATAGATTCTAATACTTCGTAGATATTTCGATAATAGAATTATTACTTTAGAATTTGTAGATATAACCTAGAAATATTATATAATTGCCATATTTTATATAAAAAAAACTTAATTAAATTATTTTAAACCCTTTAAAAAACCTTTGAAAGCCTTCTCTCCTCAATTCCCTCGGCGTGCGGTAGCGCCGGCTCACCGGTGGCCTTCGCCTGCCTTTTAAAAAGGTCACCAGCGAGCGAGTCATTGTTCTCTCCCCTCTGTTTGGTAGCTTTTTTCTTGTTTTCTTTTGTTTATTCGGCTAATATTTTGTTTCCGTCCTTCGAGTCGTGTGATTATTCATAACTTATTGATGTGTTGGGTTGTCGTCTCGTTTTGTGGAAGATCGGTGGTAAGACTCAGGCCTTCGCGGGTCAAAGTTGTGGAGGTGGTGTCTGGGTTTGGTCTGTAAGTCTATTATTCCTGGATTTGGAACAGTTCTTAGACTTGGGTACTACCCGAATCGCAACCTTTGTTTGGAGGGAGCAGTTTTACTGTTTTGTTTTCTCTCGTCGACGCTGAGCTGCTCTTACGTGTGATAGTTACTTTTTTTAAATACTACTTCTCTTGAATCTTGATTTTTTGTTTTAATAAATTTGCCCCTTGTGGTGGCTCCTTGTTTTGTTTGTTTTTTGTTTTGTTTACGTTATCCTCCTAGATCTTAATCTACGGAGTTAGGTTTTTTAGTTAATGTATTATGGGTTTCTTTGATTATGAAGATCCGTCCGCTTCAGTTCGATTGTTGGGGATGTCTAATTGACTCCGCAAGTATGGTTACCCAATCACTTCTACATCAGTTATTATGCCGAATTTGCGCGAACTCACAAATTGTATTGCTTCAGATGAAGATTTTCTTTAAGGCTTTATTGGTTCAAAAACTTGAACAATCATACGATATATGTATTTTTGGATAAGTATTTTAACTATTTTTGTACTTGTCAATTAGAAATCTTTTAGTTTTCATGTCAAAAAAAAAAATTATTTACAAAAACAAGATAGGTAAAAATAGAGTAAGGTCGGTTCATCTCATGACTTCCTTGCTTAAAATGTAGCTTATTTTTTTCCAATTATTAAAAATTTGTTTTATTTATCGTGTCTTATACAATTATATCACATCTATACTTTATTAAGGAGAGCATATTTTCCATCTGGTCTACTCTATTGTTTTGGTGCTAACAGAGCCACAAGGGCGGTGATAGATAAAAATCGATCCTAAGATCTCTCGGAGCTAATGAAAGCTCTAACCATTTGAACTATCCCACACTCCCCGATCTACTCTATTGATGTGTGCATAGTTATAGTTTTTATGGAAATCTTATTTTAACATGGGATGGTGATGTCGTTTTTTAGTGAATTTGGACGGTTTACTTAAATTTAGGAATGCAATTTTTTTTAATTAAATAGTGAATGAAGCGGGAATGCATGAGGAAGCACAATTTTTTTTTGAAAAGCCATATGAATTCAGGATTAAGGAATTGGAGGCTTCTCATGCATTGTCACTTCTTTTCAATATAATAGATGCATTAAACAAGGAAAAGATACAGAGTAATAAAATTAGGAAAATCTAAATATATGTAAGGCATGTAATGATATTTACTAGGAAAATGATATTCATAGCCCTTAGGGCCATGTATAAAATGACTAAAATAGAAATAAAACATGGGAACATTTATTGCTTAAAATAATAATATACGTGGAATAAATTAGAGTGAGAATTAACATAATATTAATGCTTTATTATATTTTTGGCCAATGAAAAATGGAAAAAACTTAATTTACCCACCGGGTTGACTACCCACCACTAATATGGTGTTGTTAGTGGCATTGAGAATAAAGTCTCACTTTTTTAAAATAATACTCCGTATTAGTTTAATGTCTTATTAGTAGTGGATTGTCAACCCGGTGAGTAGGTGTAGCAATGTCCATGAAAAATCAATAGTAAGAGGGTTGATAATTCTTTGAGTTATTCAAACATTAATTGACCTTTGATAATTTATGAAAATAATATGCGTTCTTTAATGTAACAAATGTTTGATTACATTTATTTATTTGTATTTTTAACTTCTTATACACAACCCTTGAGATTATATACATCATTTTTCATTAAAAAAGGGTTTTGTTTGGTTGATAAAAAAAAAGTTTGGCATGACAAATAAAAATTTCTAAGGGAAATTGATCTTCCATGGACCATTGTGAATAACTCAAACACTCTTACCTCGGTGAATCGCATTTTTTAGGAAATGCAATTTCACATGTTGTCAACTAAATAATCTAAGGTATTTCCTAGGAAATAAATAAGGGATAAAATTTCTCATAAAATAAAAATATCAGAGTGAATTAACTTTTCATGTCAACCAAACAATACCTAAAAATTCCCCATAACCTTAGGAAATCATTCACCAATTCCTCCCTAGTGAGTTGAATTTCTTAGGAATATAAACTTCTATGTAGTTACAACCAAACACTCCAATTTAATTTCTACTTTTGGTCCCTTCTTTAGGCCTAAGTAGGCTAAATTGAACTACTCCGTAAAATGGATTGAAGTAGGCTGAATTAAATTAAAGTGGGCTAAAAGCTTGAAATGTTAAAGTAAACTAAATTGAATTGAAGTTGTTAAGGTACGTTAAAGTAGTTAAACTAAAGTTGATTGAATTGAACTACTCCCTCTGTTCCATGAAGACCGTGACAGTTACTATTCATACGTTTCCCAATGCATGTTTTGTATCGCTTATATCTTTAGTTACACATATGAGAAAATTATAACAATTGAATATTAATAATCTATTCATTAATACGAATCAAACAAGACCCCACATGACTATATTTATAACTATACATTGATAATTATTTACAAGATTCTTTTTACTTGTGAATAGTGAAATAAAACGGTGTGACATGAATTTCATGGAACGGAGGGAGTACACTAAATTAAAGTTAGTTAAACTGTACTGAACTGATGTTAACTATACCGAATTGAAATATCATAGAATTAAGTTCAAAAGAAAAAAAAAACCTATTTTGAGGGGGGAAAATTTTCCCATCAAATATGCAACCAAACAAGGCATAGTATTGGTGTTTTACAGAATTGAAAACGAGCAAAGATGCAATATTACAGAAATCGATTCAATAACTTGGCGATTAATCAATCAACTCAACGTTGAACAATTGACCCAAATCTTGACTCTCCACGTCAGCACATGCCAAATCACAACAGACCCCAAATTGAAAGATCCCTTCCACGTGGCAGCTAAAGTACAGCTAAGCACATTTCACACAACGCGCATTTTAGCGTCAATGTAACTCTAACATCTTAAACTACGCCTCATCTCAGTTTAATCGTTTCGTTGCATTAAACACACCATCACCATCATCATCATTCATCACTGCACCATTTATTTATACGTTGCTCAGTGCACACTACTCCAAAAGACGCCATTTTTGCACTCAAATTTTCCATTTTTATCATCTTCTTACAATTATATTACTTGGGTGTTTTTCAAGATTCAATCCTTTTCATTTCTGAGTAGAATTTTCTGGGTGTTGATTAACACACCATCACCATCATTATCCTTCACCACTATTCCATAAGACGCCATTTTGCATTCAAATTTCCCATTTTTTTCATCTTAACAAAATTATATCATTTGGGTGTTTTCCAAAATTCAATCTTTTTCACTTCTGAGTCAAGATTTTTGGGTTTTAACTTTTAAGTAAGAATATTTAGCATAATTCTGGGGGTTTGATTCACTATGTCGGAAGTGAAGAAGAGGAAATTGCGGGAAGTTGATGATTTGCACTATAGGTTTCATGTCTGTCTACCAAATGGTATGACTGTCAGCGTAGGGATAAGAAATCCTGTTGAAGAGAGAATTTCATTTGTCAAATTTGTTGAAAAAGTTAAGAAAAGGTGTTTTGAAAGTTTGAAGCAAAGTAAGAGGAAGATTTTATGGAATAGCAAAGAATTGTGCTTGAGAGATTGTCGTGGAAAGAAGATTGAGAGTGAATTATGTTTTGCTGATTTCAAGCCTAACAAAATACACATATTGAGGCTTGATGTGAGTTTCAAATATTTCTAATCTTCTATTACCTTTTTTGTGTTTTGTTACATGGGTATTTCATTTTGTTCATGCTGGYTTTTTTCCCGCCTTTTTTTTTGCTGTATAAGAATAATTTTTTTTAGTAGGTTGAGTTTTATTATGTAATGGAAGAGTTAAGTATTTACTCTGTATCATATTTTTTTTMGTAAAAATGTGAGCTTTTATTGGGGTCTTGTTCGTTTATGTTCTAGGGTTGCTAGTGTTTGCTGAATTTGGCGTTTGTTTTGCAAAGTAACAAAGTTGTTTTGGTATTTTAGATTTTGTGTCTCAAATCTTTTTTTATCCCATAAAACCTGATCAGGTATTATCATTCATCTCCATTATATTGCGGTAGTAATAATAATGATAGACAGAATTTCACCAAACCCGATTATGAACCCGCCAACATCAAGCCTTGCATTGTAAGTGTTACATTACACAACAACTTTGTTCCAATGTTGAGGCTGTTCGATCTCCATGTCTACAACAGAACAACACACACAACACAAACACGGCTATGCAAGCCGACCAACACAAGATAATATACTAATGATATGACTGAGCTTATTTATAATAGGAAGCATAGACATTAAATATTAATGAATGTGTTGTCTCAAACTAGGGTCAAGAAAACTTAAAGCGGATATTATAAACAAAGTACAAGTAATATAGACTTATTTCATACAAGAGCAACCAATCAATCAAATGTAATAGCACTTGAAGGTGTAATCACAAAACATAGATCTTTCTTTTACAAATAAATTAATGTGTACATGTCAACACAAATTAGAATT
>SNQN01000727.1:52682-62963 GCA_008642245.1 Bassia scoparia
TGAACCCCACGGTTAACCTCCTTGCTAATAATATTCTTTTCCTTGCTAGCCATGCATTCTCAGTGGACCTCACAATGTCATATGAGTCCATCAACCATCATCCCACATTGGAACATTTGTGCAAAAAGTCGTCACGCATTACATGTGTATAAAACAATCAAATATTACGTTTAAAAAAAAAAACAATTCGTAATAATAATAATAATGTAGACGAAATTCAATCCCAAGTTTTAAGGTTTTGCTCAAACACGGAAACAATAATCAATCAAATATTACCTCAGAATAATAATGTGAACGAAATTAAATCTCGAAAATTGCCATGCTTGGATCAAACATGGAAACAAATAATGAAATAATCAATGGGATTTCATTTCACCCCCACAATCCCACATCCAATAAGGACAAGGACAGTGAGTCAGTGACACCCAAAATGACATGACAAATATTGACAAATGAAATGCAAAAAATCTCTGAAATCAATGTAATAACAATTTTACATAAATGTCATTTAACTCCCTTCAAAAATTGTAGTATCAGAATTGAATTCCATAATGGAGTATCAGATACTTGCATCAGTATCACTCTTCTTTATAATTCAGCAAAACCCTTGATTCAGTTTTTATTCTGAGAAAAAAAAGATCACATTTTTAGTGAGAGAAAAAAAAAACAGAGTATAGCACACACAAAAAAAATAATGGAGATTCCAGAAGATAATGAGAGGTGTCGTAGAACAGGAACCCCAAATTGGAGGTGCAAAGAAAGGGCTCTTCCCGGAAGATCATACTGTCAGAAGCATTACAATTACAGCGTTTCCCGCCAAATTCGCCGGAGGAGTCTGGGTGGAGGAGAGAGAATGGGAATCTCCGGCGTCGGAAACGGAGATTCCCTCTCGATTCCCGCTGTCGAGCCGTATCGGCCGGTGATTGATTTTGAAAATCCGGTTTGGACCGGCGGCGGGATGGGTTTCGKCGGCGGAGGKGGTGGTGGAAATGAGTACGGTGTCGGTGGTGGTGAGCCGGGTTTGAGTGGAAYTGGCCTGYTTGGTGTCATTGGTGAGCGTGGMTTTGTAGGTAGTGGAATTGACGATGTTGCCCTTGGTGGRGGAATGGGTTTGGGTGGAAATGGCGGGGCTCGCTGTGGTGGCGGACCGGGTTTTGGGGGCGGTYGTGTGGGAAARGAGGGTGTTGTCCTTGGCGATCATCCGGGTTCAAGTGGAGATAGAGGGGTTTGTGTCAGTGATGCTCCTCCGGGTTTTGATGGCCCGCCGGGTTTTGCTGGCTGTCTTGGAAATGACGGTATCGCCCGTGGGGGAGTCYATCATCACATTCTCGGAGGTGCACCGGGTTTGATGGGAAACGTCGGGRTTRGTGTCGTTGGCGAGCCAAGTTATGGCGGCGATGTGAGAAATGACAGCAWTGCCCGRGGGGTGGTTGATCATAACACCRTTGGAGTCAAACCGGGCTTCGGCAARGGTGGCGGAAACGACAGCACTGCCCTCAGTGAGTTTGGTGMAGGTTTCAAGGGTACTGTAGCAAGTGAACCGGCTTGGACCACTAGTGAACTTGGGTTTGGTCGAGATGTCGGAAATGTCATTAATCATGAAAATGACAGTGTTACCCCTGATGTGYAGGGCGGAAMTGAGGTGGMAAATTACGGAAATACCCTRAYAGGTGGTAATTCTCATYAGAGTGACAGYGGAAATGCCAGTTTTACCCTCGCTGAATCTGGTGCTTATTTCAAGGATAACGTAAAGATTTTTGCTGYAGTGAATGCAGCAAAAGACTGTAATACCCTTGAAGATGGAAGTTGTAGCGGCAGTAAAATTTTAAAGAGTGAGAAAGAGAGTAAACAAGAAGAAATCATTGAKGTGCCAAAATTCAAAGAAATGGTGCAGYAAAACGAAATTCATGGCAATTCAGTGGAAAATGTYAGTGYGGTTGTGATATTTGATGGRGAAATTGAGGCCAATTGTGGTGAGGTTGGAAGCAAAGAATTGGCAATTCAGGGGCAAAAGAGGAAAAGGGGTCGTCCCAAAGGGTCAAAGAACAAGAACAAGAGGAAGAAGAAGACTGTTGTTGATGATCAACAGAAAAGGGATAAAATTGAAGAACTAAAGGATGAAAATTTGGGTGAGGAATTAAAGAATGACAATTTTGGTGAGAAAGTTAATGGTGATGATGCTAATTTGAATGTGTTTCATGGTGGAATTGAGGATGTTGGGGAGAGGGTGAGGCAGTTGTTTGAGTCTGATAGTGAGCAAGATGATTGTTTTAAGGACAAAACGGATGAAATTATTGAGGATGAGAAGYGAATTGAGGGGTTTGAGGGTGAAAGGAGGAATCTTGATGGAAAAATTGATGAGGGTTTGWGTAAACAGGAAATTCAGGTTGTGGAAGATGGTGGTGATGAGGTGGTGGTGCCAAAGAAGAAGAGAGGACGGCCGAAAGGGTCGAAAAATAAGCCAAAATCGAGTAAAAATGGTGGTGGTGTGAGTGCTAATGGTGGTGCATTGGTGGTTCATGATTCTGGTAGTGTGTTGAAAAATGTGAAGGGGAGAAAGAAGGCTGTTGGCTTTTCTGGTGATGGGGTTGGAGCAGAGTTGCAWAAGAAGGCGGTGAAGAGAGTTGCCCGGCCTAAGGGTTCTAAGGTCGGTAAGAAGAATGTAGTGGTGGAGAAGAAGGTAGAGAGGCGAGGGCGGCCTAAGGGTTCAAAGAATAAGAGGGATGTGATTAGGATTGATGAGGTGGGGAATGAATTAGGGAATAAGGTGGAGAGGCGAGGGCMGCCTAGGGGTTCKAAGWATAGSAGGGATGTAATTAYGATTGATGAMGTGGGGAATGAGTTAGGGAATAAGGGGGAGAGGCTTGGGTGGCCGATGGGGTCWTGTGGTSATGGAAAGCAAAGGCAATCAAAAGGGTTTAAGAAGAGGAAGATTAGTGTAAGAGAAACGGGATGTAAWGAAGGTCAGGAGCAAGTGAGTGAGGCAGGTAGTGAAGTAGTGCAAGATGGTAGGAATGATCCTGGAGAGTTTGATGGTTTGAAAGCAATGGTTGTCTTTGAAGCTATGAGTGATACAAGTTTAAGTGGTGCTAATGGTGTTAGAGCTCGAACCCCTCAGAGACGAAAGAAGAAGGTTGGACGGCCTAAAGGTTCACGGAATAATAGGATAATCCTTGTTGATGGAGTCCTCCACAAAGTTAGCTCACGACATGGAGGACGGAGTGTGGTTGTTCAAAAGGAAATCYGCCTTTTGGAATATCCTCGYCATTTTGGAAACGAGAAGGTGGATGATGGTAAAATGTTAGATGAATCAACAAAGAGACAGCAGAGACCTAGGAGAAAGGGCTCTAACTATGAATTGAAAGAAAAAAATGTGCCAGCGGTAAAGCTTTTTTGTGTTTAGGATTGGATAGTGGGGGAAATTTGAGTAATAAGAGAGAATATCAGTGATTGCGACAGAGAGTAGCTAGGTCTGTAAGGGCGCGGGCCCTCTGTTTACCGTGGGGTTTCCAAGTATATGTGCACAGATAACTGACTGTAATTAAGATAAGAAATGAGTAAAACAGTCAATTTCCACGATGTGCGGAATTTGCATAGTCATTACATGAGGATATACTCAGAGGGTGCAACGAGTGACCGCTTGATGGGGTCGGACATGATTTGGGTGTGCGAGTTTCTTGCGAGAGTTTGGCATGATGGAAAGGGCAGGGCTAAATCAAAAGGGTTGTTTTCAACAAAGAGGCAAGAGCAATTTCTAGTGTAGAGAAACGGGATGTAAAGAAGCAGTCAGGCCAATGTTTGTTAGGGCCAGCTAGAATGAGTGAGGCCAGTAGTGAAGTAGTCTTCCTGTCCTTGAGAAAACGATATAATCGAGAGCAATGAGTGCAAATGTGAGATACCTTGGAGGAGCTTTTAGATGGGGTTGAAAGCAATGGCAGAATCTGTACTTTGGATGGAAAATGACTTAATGAGTGATAACATAATTTTAAACTGAACTTCCAACTACATCTATTAAAATAGAAACAGTGGTGGAAAGGCATGAATAATTATGATTGAGGATGATTAGAAGAGCCAAATCTGTTACAAAATTACCGTCTTTCGCTTAACGCAGAACCATCCTTAATCTCAAGCCATAAGTACTTGAAAAGAAGAAAGCGTAGATATCCTATAGCCGCACGGCCTTAAGTTCACACCCTCTATGGAAAAAATAGGACTCATAAGTATAAAAACAAGTGTTGAGTGAGTTGCATATGAAAGGAGTCGCTCATACTACATTGAAATGAGAAGTTTAAGCTCAATCATACGTACAATGGGAGTTGGCGGGGAAGTCAGTGGTTGTAGCTAACAAATACAAGGAAATGGCCGCGGCAAATATTACCGTCACATCTTGTTATGGAAGAATCTTGCATGAGGGGCATCATGCTCACTATCCACTTGGAAACCATGGATAGTAGTGCTGGAAGTACGTATATCTAATTTTGATACAACTGTTAGATTGAAAGGTTGAGTAGCTATCGCACAACAACTCATATTGCACGAAAGTCACTATGAGACAAGATGACCAGACAACCACGGTCCTATAAACTATCATATAGTATTCGATACACAAATTTAAAGAAACACAGACACAAAAATGTTGCACTATCAATGTCTAATACATGCGGGCTAAAAGAGCTTGTCATATGTTTGTGTTAAAATAGAAATTTGCTGTTTCTTTCACAAACTAATCTATAAACATATGTTGCTCCTAAGCTTTTAAGCTAACTATGTTGCTGAAATTTAAGTTCATTGTAAATAGTTCTAGCATCTTGTCATACATTCGGATGAAGTATAATAGAAGAGCTTGTATGTTGCATTGAATATGTCGACCTCTTAGTGTTAATGTATCTCGTGCAATTATATTATGGTTTATATGGTAGTCCGCATGGATTTCTTTATAATACTTGTTTGACTATACCTGCTATCATACCATTGTGGGTTCGTGTAAGATACTCCGCACAACGATTATGAATAGACTACTAATAGTGCAATTGTCCATCTCTTGGAGGAGAAATAAATCTTATATGGACCTGTGTGTCAAATACTTTGGTTAGTATATTTCCTAGCATCTGGAGAGATGAAACCAGATTGAATTAACCTTTTTGTTTTACCAAGTTTTTAACGCTCATAGAGGCTATACACAGGCCACTTGCTACTCATTCCGCTGGAGTAGATAGGCTTCGCATCTATGTATAAGAATGTAGTCAGACAAGACGTGCAAACTCTTGTTCAATTTCGAGCTAAAATCTCAACTTTTCGTGCTTATAGGTTTCTCTTTACCTGGATCGAGTTATGTCTCAGGGTTTCCTCAAAATCTTATGAAAATGACGCAATCGTATGACTATCTAATGGGGAAAAGCCCATATGAGTGGGAACGCATGGTAAATACGTAACGGGGACTAAATGCCTTCTGCCTCAGAATTCACGGTAATCATTTTTAGTTATTTCCTTAAAGATGAAACAACCAGTATTTGTATGTCTGAAATCATATTGTTGATATCAACATATCTCTCTACATGAAGTATTTAACAAAGTTGTAAACAACCTGCCTATCTGGGAGTTGGTCGTTTCGGTAATGTACTAAATATAACCAGACTTTAAAAATCTTATGAAATCTCTTTTTTTCAATTGGGTTTTTTGACCCTTTGCTCAAGAGATCTCGCATATCTAGTAGCACAATTTGGTCATAAATAACGATACAATCGGAGCAAATTAAAATGATTCTTCTAATTATTTTCTCATAAAGTTTCAAGGTGTGAGGAATTCAATTCTTTAAGGCTCTGAGCGTCATATTTTCCAATAAGTAGGGACTCATACAATCGCAAACTTAAGTGTTAGTGTTTCAATTATTTTATACCTCTGAAATAGGGTTCTGCAACTCTAAGCTCCAGGCGAAGTGCTTGAAGTAATTTCAACCTGCAATAACATTTAATGTGTTATCAGGTTTCAACAATGGAGGGTTAACTAGTATGTCCATCACCTTTTTAATGGGCTTTCATCGACTTCAACTTATTTAGTATATGGTAAAATATAGCCCATCAGCTTTCGCTACTAGGTTAGTATGAGTTTAGGGTTCTAGCCCTATTTTCGAGGACATTTGACCTGAAGGGAATTTTCTGTTATTATGGAGTCATAGTACGCATTAGAAAGCTTCCTGCGGTGTAAGATTGTATGGCTTGATAGAAACAAGAAGGTCAGTGGGATGTGTCAACATGGCCCAGATCCGTGAGCATAACCTACCATGATGTTATGCATTGCTTTCTGTCTTTGCTCAAGATGAATTGAATATTTATGTGCGCATATAGGGGTAGGAGAAACGACCGAATTCGGAAAAATGTTTTTGTGGAATTGACTTTACCTGAGCCTTAAAAGATGGTAATTTTCCGTGGATAAACGATATACAGATTTAAGAGAACTTGCTGTATGTGCAAACGGTTTCTTTTCTGTAGTTGTCTTTAGTAGGATAATTAATCCGAAGAGTTTCCATTAACTGAATCTCGGTCAACAGGCTTTATGGGGTATTAGAATATAGGCTGTTTGATATTATTGAAACGTCTTCACGTACTTAATACGCTCACCCAGTAATGAATTCCTATACAAAAGATGTAGGCTTATCTTACTTATGTCTTTAATATCATTGTACTCCAATTTATATGTCGCGAGAATTATCCTTCACTATCTTTAAACAAGACGGCTGGGGCAGTAGGGGTCACATGGCAATTATTGGGAATATAATAATGCATATTGAGTAAGCAAATTTATCAGGTACGCGTGTGGAAGATGTAGGTGCCTTACACCCCAGAATGTTACGTTAGGAAGGAAATAACAGGAGCCGACATTAGGGTCCTTAACCTTTCGCTGGGGGGAATTTGTCAATTATGTTCTGGCAGCATGTAGCTTGCTACCAAGAGAAGTAGCCTAATTGTTTATATAGTCTGTTGAAAGATTTAGGCGCTTTGTCTTATTTTGCATAAGTGGATTTTTTGTTTCTTATGTATTTTCGTAAAGACTGTTAGCAAAGCGATCAAGCTGAAACGGCGTCATTGAATATGCTTGAAAGAGCAACTATCGTAACCTTTTACATACATGTGATAAAACACCAAGCTTTTACTTTAACTCAACGAAGAAATTTCGGACATACAACTTCTAAGCTGGAAAGTAGAAGTTTTTAGTAGGAATGCCAGTAAGAGTTCTTTAGAAATTTTTGTTTGCATATGACATACAAGAATTAGACAAAATTAAAGGCTAGAGGACTAAGAATACAAATCACACCATATAATCGATAAAGGGACGTTGCGCGAGTGTTACAGGCGTTACATGAGGTTTCCTGTAAACTTGAGGATCCATGTCAGAAATTTAAAAAAGTCAACCCACAAATTAATGAAGCACCATAACGGGAAGCTGGAGAGACAAGCAGCGATGGTCGGAAGTGGACAAAGCTAGACACAAAAAGCAAGCTAATGTCTTTCACTGGAATAAATTTATTTGGTTCGCGAGGGTGTGCCACCACTTTAAACTACATAACAAGCACAGGTAAGATGATAAGTTTACGAGTATATTGATAGAACAAAAAGTGCTCACTTCCTGTCAGTATAAACCAAGTGAGACTCGTGTGATACGTACCTGAATGAGCACATGCATAAGATATCGTACCTAGTCTAAAGTAAGAATGATGTGGAGAAAATGTGGATACAAGAGGGCATTAAACTAAAGATATCAATTGTAATGTAAAGTTTTGAAAAAACAGGGTAAGGTGGCCTTTTATAAAGATGAAGGCACTTAGTATAAACAATGTGGTTTTCAGAGTTCTATAAAGTTAGTTGTTATTTAATTAAACGTGTCACAGAAGTGAGAGAGCAATAAGAACATTATTATATTTTAAAAAACTACCCGACACATGGGCCGCTGAGGTTGGGTATATTCCACCTGATTCAATATAGTACTTAGATAGAGAATTTAATGTATAATTGTTAGACAGATATCATCTTAAGAGGAAGGTTCTGAGAACCATTGCAGAAGTTTTATTTCAGATCTCTTTATATTAATATGGTGGGAAAAGATGTTAATACAAGATAAAAAACAATGTTAGGCTAAGAGAAGACACAGAAAATAAATACTTTATGTAAAAACACTGAACCCTACTGGGAAGTGTAAATGGTACTAGTAAACGCTTTGTCAGATCGATACCACCTGAGATATACGTTGTATGTTGTCATTTGTGAGCGAGGTAGTCATGATTTTATAAGTCGCATTAGGAACAGAACAATGAGACGACTCAACGTTCTAGCTAAATATTTGCGCTGGAAATCTTGCTTTATTGCTTGTCTAATATAATTTTTTTATTTTATTTCTTTTTATTTTATTTGTATCAAAGTTATTCATGCTTTATTTTCTTATGTTATTTTTCGAAGGTTCACCACTAAGATATAAAAATGATTCAGAAGATGACTACCTCATGTAAACAGCATCTACACAATCTCTCAATAGAATAATGGACAATTATTCTTGGTAAACGGCCAGATATACAGAGCGTTGGAGCTTCTGTGTGTCGGCAATTTAGTTTTTGAGCCGCGGCTCGCGCAATGTAATCCCATTCAGGCTGATTAACCAAGTCCACTCTTGGGATTTGCTGTAGGGGTCATGTTTATTTCCCCAAAATACACATTTAATCAGTTCCTGATAGTAGAGGAAGAGGCAGGCAAGTGACATGGGAAATAACTTATAGGTTACAAACCTGGGCATAGAACTACGGCTCAACAATGTTATTATGGCAATTTGGGCCGGAGGGATGATGTGGTAACAAAATGTGAGCTTGGTTCGAATGAGGTGTTAAAAAGAAGTGGGATGGATAGTAACATCTATATTACCGCTGGACGATGGGAGTTGTGTCATCGGTTACTTGTGGGCGTGCAATTACGTTAGGAATTGATTAAGAGAGATCTGGGGAGTAAAGAAGATGGCGTCGATGTGTTCACCGCTGCGTTCTCGATCGACTATCGTATTTCAGTTAACACGAAATTTGTTTCTGTTTGTAATTCCTTGACTTATTTGTATCTGGACCTTGGTGCATTGGGTTTAGCTAAGGCGTGAAATAATTTAGGGATTATCAAGTCATTACCCTGGTTGTAATATCTTTTCAAATCCAATCGTCAGTTCAATCGAAAATTCATCTATCAGAAAAAAGCAAACAGTAATTATAATTCAGAAGAAGGATTTAGTTTCAGGAGGTAGGGAGAGTTTAATGGGAGCTACTCAATAACTGGCCTTAGATAAGAGACAGAGAAAAGAGATAACAGACTAGAACACCTAGAAAGTTGCAAATATAGCGATGGATGAACACAATGGGAAAAAGAGTGAAGAATACTGATGGAGGAGGAACAGGGACGAGAACCCATCGTATGGTGAGTTAAATCATCGGGGATAATTAGTTAATCGAGGTCAGCAAGTAAGATTAGACGAGAGGGTGGCGTTATTTGTTGTGTTTTGGCTTTTAAATGCTTCTAATCCAACCGTGTCATATTCCTGTGAGGTGTTAAACCTTAAAGGTTCATAGGGGATTTGGAAACTGCCACAAGAATTAGGAAGTATCACAGGTTAAAATAAAATTGAGGCAAGATAAATCAACTGATAATTGAATGGAAAGCTGGCAATTTAACCATGCAAAAGCGAGCATACATAAGTTAACTGAATTATACGTCCTACATCTGTAGTTCTTGCCTTAATTATGTTAAGTAATTATTGACACATGCGATCAATCTTGCAGTGCGGAAATATATCAATACCCTTTTAAATTTCCTACAAAAAGTTCTGCTCAATGTAGGCGCTCTTGTTTTGTGAATCTTCTGCCTTCGATTGTGTCTTGGGCTAAATACAAGTGCTCATATTCTACCGTGCAATATGTAATTGGTATGCGATCATTGTAATTCTTGTCATGTTACTTTGATTCCTGTGTACAGATATAGTTTGATTTGTCCATCATGTCTCCTTAGATGCGAGGATTGAATTAATGATATCTTATTCAACAGTGATAATGCAACACATCTATCGAAATTCCACAGAAAGCCCCAGTTTGTTGCTCTTTTGATCTCGTGCATATCCGCGTGTCAAGAATTAAGAGCAGGTTGGGAGTGCTGATTGTTGGTCGAATCGAAATCTTTGTCAATACAGCTATGGAGGTTCAATCAATCATGATATGGAAAAGCCATGTCATAGATGCTGAATGTAAAATAGACCAGAAAAAGG
>SNQN01000727.1:62988-83720 GCA_008642245.1 Bassia scoparia
ATAGTTTCTTATAAAATTTGCCTATAATTTGACAGAATCAGTAAACAAAAATTTATAGGCCTGTGGCATTTCCTTATGTCAGAACTCCAATATACTTTATGCCACCTTATTATCTATAATAATCTATGTTTAACATCATTTCGTGTAATCATGGAAATAATAGGACTTGTGTGTATGGTAACTCTGAGCCCCTGATTTTGCTCATTATAACACTCTGTCAGTTCTAATCTCACTTTGCCTTATGTTGTCTTACTTTCTCGTTTCTCAATTTATGAATATACAATGGACGGAATGTGGAAACGCATGTAAAATACCCTTCTATCGTACGTTTGTGACTTGCTATAATACACTGATCTTTTTCCTGTAATGTACAAATGTCCTTTAAAATCTTTGAATTCTATTCAATTGTTGCTTTGCAGCTCTCCAATGTAAAAGAATATTATACTTATATTAAATTTGTGTACAACCCAATAAGTGGGACTATGTTTTGATAACTATTTCAATATACTATCGCGCTCAATTTATGTATGCCTCGCTCATCAGTTTTGTTCAGTTCCCAATGCGTTCGAAAACAAGAGAAGAATTGATGTGTCACCAATGCCGTCAGATGTGAGAAAACTATGTTTGCTGCTCAATTGCAAAAAAAACGCTTAGTTTCCCGTGCCTTGTTTAAAGTGGTAATTTTCTAATCTAACCTTGCTTAGATGTTTCTTTCCTTTGTTTATAGAATAATAGATTTCATATTTCAAGCATGATACTATGTCATTTGCATCAAAAAATTTTTCTTTATCATCAATTCATCATACAGTGCAAGGTCAAAGTTTGGTAATGACATAAGCAAATTTATCAGGTATCCAGAAAAAACGAGAAGGAAATACAGAGGCATGTCCTTCTGTCTGGAATGCAATTGCAAAGCTGCTCCAAGAGAAGCTAGTTATGAAGTTAGGCTTCTGTTTTTTTCTATGCATCTATGCACTCTTAATGCGGTAGTATGAATCTTAATTTTGATGCCTCAGATAGACAGAAAGACATTGATGGAAAGGTTAATTACAAGTGTTCTGTACTGATGTCAAGGATTATCATTGATAGCACGAATAAGAGAGAGCAGAAGACGAGCTGAAGTGAGGAGCTAACTTGTTGTCCTTAACTCTTGTTGACGTAATCGTGAAATAGAATAGATAGTTGTTGAAAAAGAAGCCTTTTAAATGACTTATTCTATATGTCGAGACTATATATGTTTTAATCTGGTATACTTTGTAGAGTTTGACCATGCATTACTTATTTGTAGCAAAACAAAAAGAAAGATATACTGAAGACTAATACCTTGATGATGATCACGAATACTGGTATGTATCCCAATACCCCTCTGCTTGGTTCAAATATAAAACACTAATATTGGTTAAACTTGTAAGTATGATATCCTGGGGATATCTGCTGTTATTAAAGTTGCTAGCTTACTACTGTGACGTTGAATATGAAACAATTTCTCTTAGTTGTTCTGAATTTCTCGGATTTATTAATTGCGCACATATGTTTGTCTTATTCTTAACTGCTTCTATCCACAACCTCAACTGGAGGGGTAACCTTAAAAGGTTCGATAGGGGACTTGGAAATGCGCAACAAGGAATTAGAAGGTATCACAGGTTAACAATAAAATCTGAGGCAGATAAATCAACTGATAAATCTAATGGAAAGGCTGGCAATTAACCATGCAAAAAGCGAGCATACATGAAAGTTAACTGAAATTATACGGTCCGAACATTGCTGTAGTTCTTTGCCTTAAATAATTTAAGTATTATTGACACATGCGATCAATCTTGCATGCGGAAAATATATCATATACCCTTTTAAATGTTTCCTACAAAAAAGTTCTGCTCAATTAGGCGCTCTTGTTTGGTGAACTCTTCTGCCTTCGGATTGTGTGCTTGGGCTAAATACAAGTGCTCATATTCCTAACCGTGCAATATTAATTGGTATGGCGAGTCATTGTAATGTCTTGTTCCATGTTACCTATTCCTGTTACCCATAATAGTTTTGATTTGTCCATCATGTCCCTTATGCCGGAGATTGAAATAATGATATTTTATTCAACAGTGTAATGCAACACATCTATCGAAATTCCACAGAAGCTGCCCCAGTTCTGTTGCTCTTTATTCTCGCATATCTGCTGGTCAAGAATTAAGAGCATGTGGAGTCTGATGTTGGTGAATCGAAATCTTTATGTCAATCAGCATGGAGGTCATCAGATCATGATATGGCAAAAGCCATGTCATGATGCTGATTAAAACAGGACAGCACAAGTCCTACTGTAGACAATCATCTACCCTCTACGTTTGCTGGAAATAAATTTGGATGGAAGCATTCTTTGTCCACCAAAAGATTGTGGTGGTTGTGGACTACATATACTTTAACTAAGACGCATTCTAACCTAAGGATAGAAAACTCTGATCCAAAACATTGATGACGGTCACTGGCTGATTATGTTTACTAGAAACAATTCTAGTCAGAATTGTCACATCTGCCTCCCCCTTATTCATTGATGAAAGCACGTCGTCTCTAAACAAGAAAGCGGCTCTAGGAAAAGACGCATGATAACCATCTTCTGTCAAGTGCATAAATACTGATGAATGTCAAATCGACCATTCCAAATGCATTGACACGAGGTGACCTGTGATTGTAAGAGATGTATTAAAGAAGGATCTGTCTATGGGAGCCAATGGTGATTGGAGCTTTTAGAGGAGCCAACAAGATAAATAAAGGAGACACACTAATTAAAGGCCATTGATTGTTTGACTGTGTGAGGTACGATGCTAGCTTTCAATGTACTGTTTGATTCTGAACTTGCTATATGATTGACTTTTCTCCATACTGACATCATAAAAATGTGCTTCACATCATTTACTACTATATGTGCATAATTACTAGATGGATAGAGACAAATTGACTCAATCTTATGAGTTTGAAAAACTAAAACCAAAAAACACAGCGGATAGCCAATGTTCCTTAGTTTCCAGCAATAGAATATTTAATCATCCTTTTATCTATTTTTCTTTGAGGATCAGTTTTTTTAAAAATTATGGACTAAAAGTATGGTAAGAGATTGTAGGCGATGCAAACTGGAGTTTCTCTTTGCCAAGATTAATATATGTATTCGCTTGCTGCTAACTGTGTTTTCGTATCTGTCTGCAATCTTGCTCACTGTAATGTTTCTTAATTAGAAGGCTCAGAAACAACCAACTAAAGTTTTCTTCTTCAGTAGAGGTTGAATCTATAATTCTTCAAGGTTCTTGCAGGTCGCAACACATATTAATGCTGCCTGAAGTCTTGAAATGAATTGCCTGCTTCGAATTTATTGAAGAATGTTTGCCAACATTTGCCGAGTTTTTATGATGCTTCTATAGCAGCTACACTCATCTGAAAGTGGTATCCTCAATCTTACGAACTTCCTGATGGTCTCTGAACCAGTTTGGGACCAAAACATATATTCCTATGGTTTTGCAGAAAGACCTGGCAAGGGATTCATAACAAAACTGCACTGTGATATATCTGATGCAGGTATAAACCCCAGCAGTAAACTAAATAAAGCAACTCCTTTATGTTTCATTAATTTCTATTTATGCTGATTTCAGCTGCATGTATTCGAAGCTGCCTTGGTTCTGACTTATGCTGCCTTTGCTAGGTATGTGTTTGGTGCAACACAACAAAGTTGACACTGCTCATGTAAGCAGCAGGCAAAAACACGGTAAAAAAAATCAAAAAGCATCTTATGTTTGTAATTTGATGAAGATTGTAAAATCACTGATGATGTCTGGACGGTTTCTGCTGCTAAAGATTTTCCCTTCTGATGGCCTGGAGATTATTACCGGTTTTCTGTTGATGAAGCGTACCATCTGATACTGAACAAATTGTGTAAAGTGTTGAACTGTTATCACATAAAGAGTTCAGTGATTATGGACGGGCTCGTCAATAAGTGATGCTGCATTCTCCAAAAGGCTTAATGTATGCTGGAGCAGAGTATAATTTCGAAAAACCTTCATTTAGATGAAAAAAGATCCAGTGAAGGTGCGGTCTGGGATATTTTCAGAAGAGAAGATGTCTCCAAAACTTATAGAATATCTGAAAAGCATCAGCTAGAATTTAAACCACAATCAACAATCTTCGTCGTGAAATCTGTTAGGTTATTTTACTGACTTTGAGCAAAAAAGAATCTCATTTCATTTTTTTTCCAATTTATTTAATTTATAAATTTTTATAATTTACCTTTATATTGACTCCCATACTAGTCTTTCATCCTATAGCAGGACCAGACATTCTAGTTTATCTGAAGCCATCTAAAGCAGTTGAATGAAGAGTATGGTAAGAAAATGCTAGCTATCTTGTCATTATTTTTAAACATTATTATAAATTTCCCCTGCAATATGAAATATCATTTGTATGCAATGTGGGAACCCTGAGATTGAACAACGCCTGGTGAAGGCCTGTGTCATACCCGCTGGTTCCACATCAAGTGAGAAATAAACTGTAAGTTCCTTTTTTCCTCTAAATTTAGATGGGTAGTCTCTTAATCTCTTTTCTATATTTTTACCAGTTTTCATGTCTTTACAAGTTGGTATGAAGATTGATTTACTGCATTTTTTTTTGTCTTAAGCTGTCATACATGAGGATCTTAATTCTTTGTGAAATGTATATTTAAAGTGGCTGTGTTAGCTTCTAATACATCATTGTAGACATTGATGAATTAACATATGGAAACTGGTCATCTGATGTGTCTGCTGATGAAATATCTACATCTATTTTTCTACCCTTAAACATAAGGGGCTAGTAGACCTTTGTGCAACGTGGGTACACAACTACACATTAGGTGCAGATATGGTCATGTGTGTACCCAATATATAATGATATCTATGTCTATTTGGGTTCACTAGCTTTTAGCAACCGTAGTTAGATGCATGATAGTTGCACCTCACTGCAAGATCGGCTAACACTTCCTTGACGGAATTGTTTCTGATTTTCAGTTCTTGCATCAAAGTGGCGCGCTCATTTTACTCCCCTGATAAGCATCAAGAATGCATCTCGATGACTGAAGAGTTTCGCTTTGCTACCCCAGAACCATAAGATAAGGAGGACAAATTGGAGAGTTTTGAATTGATCTCTCTTTTTAAAAGGGTTATCCTGCTACTTTGTATGTATCAAGTGTTTGCATGAAATTTATGCTCTGATCCTCTGAACTATTATGGATTAGGGTTCCTCCTTTGTAACAATGGCAGTAACTAATTTCTCATGGTTTATAATATGTCAATTTAAGCTGATCTTTCCATGTAGCACGTGGATCTTAGATTGTATGTCAACATCTGTTCACTCGTGACAAATACATTCTGTTCGACGCGTTTGCTCAGCTTGAAACTACTGCTGTCACCTTAATTCTATTTCACCTTGTATAACTGATGCATGTTATAATCTCAATAACCTTTTCTATTTCTATTCTGTGCACATGGATTTCATTTAGTGCAAAAAAAGATGTCCCTTTATGCTGCAATCTGCTTTGACGAATTCAAAAAACTAATACAGATTCTAAATGAAATCTTGTTGGATAGAATATGAAATATACTGAGCAACTTGAGCTGTGTTAGTTCAACTGGATCAACAGTTATTTTGTTATAATCTTCACATCAATTTTAGTAAACTTTTATACAATTATATTCATAGTGATTGAGCAATTACGCTTCATCTTAGTATAAATATGAGTACATTGTAATTTTACATTGATTGAAAGTAAGAACATTTGACATCTTCTCTACTAATAAAAAAATTATATCATATTCATCTCTTTCTTCACACACCCGCTTTACCACTCTCCAGTGCCCCTCCTTGATATTTACATGATAGTGCGCAGAATGTGTTTGTAGTATATATTACATTACAATGTATCGACGAGTAAATTACGTAACCAAAAGTCTGACAAACCTGATTTAGGAAATGATCCTGGTCTGGTTTTCTCACTTATAAGTAACAAGATGTCACAAAAGTCTGACAAGGGTTAACTGGGTTTGTGTACGACGTTTGTAACAAAGTGGAAACAACCCTCAAAATGATGCTCATCATAAGTATACGACAAGATGTAATTAATAGTTAGAAGCTTGTTAGAAAATTAGAGCGCTTAATCAATAGTGATGGAAAACACATTCTCGCCTACATCTCTCTTCTTAAGTGCCTACTGTTAGCAATCATCTACCCTCTACAGTTTGCTGGGAAATAAATTTGGATGGAAGCATTCTTTGTCCACCAAAAGATTGTGGTGGTTGTGGACTACATATACTTGAACTAAGACGCATTCTTGAACCTAAGTGGATAGAAACWCTGATCCAAAACATTGATGAGGTCACTGCTGATTATTGTCTACTAGAAACAGATTCTAGTCAGAATTGTCACATCTGCCTCCCCTCTTATTCAGGTGATGAAAGCGTCGTCTCTGAAACAAGAAAGGCGGCTTCTAGGGAAAAGACGCATGATAACCATCTTTTCTGTCCAAGTGCTATAAATACTGATGAATGTCAAATCGACCATTTCCAAATGCATTGGACACGAGGTGAACCTGTGATTGTAAGAGATGTATTAAAAGAAGGATCTGGTCTGAGTTGGGAGCCAATGGTGATGTGGAGGGCTTTTAGAGGAGCCAACAAGATAATGAAGGAGGACACACTTAATGTAAAGGCCATTGATTGTTTGGACTGGTGTGAGGTACGTGCTAGGCTTTCAAGGTATGCTGTTTGATTCTGAACTTGCTATATGATTGACTTTTTCTCCAGATCTGACATCATAAAAATGGTGCTTCACATCATTTACTACTATATGTGCCATAATTACTAGGTGATAGAGACAAATTGACTTCATCTTTATGAGTTTGAAAAACTAAAAACCAAAAAACCACAGCGATAGCATATGGTTCCTTAGTTTCCAGCAATAGAAGTAGTTTAATCATTTCCTTTTCATCTATTTTTATCTTTGAGGATCAGTTTTTTTAAAATTTATGGACTAAAAGTATGGTAAGAGATGTAGGGCGATGCAAACTGGAGTTTACTCTTTGGCCAAGGATTAATATATGGTTATTCGGGCTGCTGCTGAAACTGTTGTTTATCGTATCTGGTCTGCAATTCTGCTCACTGTACATGTTTCTTTTAATTTAGAAGGCTCAGAACAACCAACTAAAGTTATTTTCTTCTTCAGGTAGAGGTTGATATCTATAAATTCTTCAAGGGTTACTTGCAAGGTCGAACACATAGTAATGGCTGGCCTGAAGTCTTGAAATTGAAGGATTGGCCTGCTTCGAATTTATTTGAAGAATGTTTGCCAAGACATTTTGCCGAGTTTATTATGATGCTTCCTTATAGCAGRTACACTCATCCTGAAAGTGGTATCCTCAATCTTGCTACGAAACTTCCTGATGGTGCTCTGAAGCCAGATTTGGGACCAAAAACATATATTGCCTATGGTTTTGCAGAAGAGCTTGGCAAGGGAGATTCAGTAACAAATGACAACCTGTCTCTTATACACATCTAGATGTGTATAAGAGACTAGCATATGGTTCCTTAGTTTCCAGCAATAGAAGTAGTTTAATCATTTCCTTTTCATCTATTTTTATCTTTGAGGATCAGTTTTTTTAAAATTTATGGACTAAAAGTATGGTAAGAGATGTAGGGCGATGCAAACTGGAGTTTACTCTTTGGCCAAGGATTAATATATGGTTATTCGGGCTGCTGCTGAAACTGTTGTTTATCTGTCTCTTATACACATCTAGATGTGTATAAGAGACAAACTAAAGTTATTTTCTTCTTCAGGTAGAGGTTGATATCTATAAATTCTTCAAGGGTTACTTGCAAGGTCGAACACATAGTAATGGCTGGCCTGAAGTCTTGAAATTGAAGGATTGGCCTGCTTCGAATTTATTTGAAGAATGRTTGCCAAGACATTTTGCCGAGTTTATTATGATGCTTCCTTATAGCAGCTACACTCATCCTGAAAGTGGTATCCTCAATCTTGCTACGAAACTTCCTGATGGTGCTCTGAAGCCAGATTTGGGACCAAAAACATATATTGCCTATGGTTTTGCAGAAGAGCTTGGCAAGGGAGATTCAGTAACAAAACTGCACTGTGATATATCTGATGCGGTATAAACCCCAGCAGTAAACTGATAAAGCACTCCTTTTATGTTCTGTAAACCTGTCTCTTATACACATCTAGATGTGTATAAGAGACAGGTCTTTTAGAGGAGCCAACAAGATAATGAAGGAGGACACACTTAATGTAAAGGCCATTGATTGTTTGGACTGGTGTGAGGTACGTGCTAGGCTTTCAAGGTATGCTGTTTGATTCTGAACTTGCTATATGATTGACTTTTTCTCCAGATCTGACATCATAAAAATGGTGCTTCACATTATTTACTACTTTATGTGCCATAATTACTTGGTGATAGAGACAAATTGACTCCATCGTCTTTATGAGTTTGAAAAACAAAAAACCACAGCGATAGCATATGTTCCTTAGTTTCCAGCAATAGAAGTAGTTTAATCATTTCCTTTTCATCTATTATTATCTTTGAGGATCAGTTTTTTTAAAATTTATGGACTAAAAGTATGGTAAGAGATGTAGGGCGATGCAAACTGGAGTTTACTCTTTGGCCAAGGATTAAAATATGGTTATTCGGGCTGCTGCTGAAACTGTTGTTTATCGTATCTGGTCTGCAATTCTGCTCAACTGTACATGTTTCTTTTAATTAAGAAGGCTCAGAACAACCAACTAAAGTTATTTTCTTCTTCAGGTAGAGGTTGATATCTATAAATTCTTCAAGGGTTACTTGCAAGGTCGAACACATAGTAATGGCTGGCCTGAAGTCTTGAAATTGAAGGATTGGCCTGCTTCGAATTTATTTGAAGAATGRTTGCCAAGACATTTTGCCGAGTTTATTATGATGCTTCCTTATAGCAGRTACACTCATCCTGAAAGTGGTATCCTCAATCTTGCTACGAAACTTCCTGATGGTGCTCTGAAGCCAGATTTGGGACCAAAAACATATATTGCCTATGGTTTTGCAGAAGAGCTTGGCAAGGGAGATTCAGTAACAAAACTGCACTGTGATATATCTGATGCGGTATAAACCCCAGCAGTAAACTGATAAAGCACTCCTTTTATGTTTCATTAATTTTCTATTTATGCTGATGTTCAGCTGCATGTAGTTCGAAGCATGCTCTGTGGTTCTGACTTATGCTGCCTTTGCTAGGTTAATGTGTTGGTGCACACAACAAAGGTTGACACTGGCTCATGTAAYCAGCAGGTCATAAACACGGTACAAAAAAATCAAGAAGCATCATTATGTTTGGATAAATTTGATGAAGATATRGATAAAATCACTGATGATGGTCTGGACGGTTCTGCTGCTAAAGATTTTCCCTGTTCTGATGGGCCTGGAGATATACCGGTTTCTGTTGATGAACGTACCATTGATACTGAAGCAAATTGTGAAGATTGTTTGAACTGTTATGCCAATAAAGAGTTTTCATGTGATGATGGAACGGGGGCTGTAAATAGTGATGCTCATTCTCCAAAGGCTTTATGTTGTGCTGGAGGGCAGGATATAATTTCCGAAAACCTTGATTTAGATGAAAAAGAGTCCAGTGAAGGTGCMGTCTGGGATATTTTRAGAAGAGAAGATGTTCCCAAACTTATWGAATATCTGAAAAGGCATCAGCTAGAATTTAACCACATCAACAATCTTCCCGTGAAATCTGTAGGTTATTTTGACTGACTTTAGCAAAACAATTAAATTCATTCTATTTTTCCCAATTTATTTATTTAAATTTATAATTTTACCTTATATTCTGACTCCATTACCTAGTCTTTCTCCTAACATACCAGACATTCTAATTGAGAACCCATCTAAAGCACTTGAAGAAGAAGTATGGTTAAGAATCTACTTATCTTTCATATGTTAACATTATAATCAATTCCCTGCAATATAATATCCCTTTGTTGCATGTGAACCCTAGATATGAACAACCCTGGCTGTTTCAACCCGCGGTGTTCCCACATCAAGAGAAATAAACCTGAAGTTCTTTTTCCTTCTATTAATTATGTTCTTTAATCTCTTTCTATATTTTTACATTTCATGTCTTTACAAAGTTGGTATAAATCGAATTACTGCATTTTATATCTTTACTGCATACATGAGGATCTAATTCTGTTTGTAAATGTATTATTTAAATGGCTGTTTACTCTTAATACATTGGTAACATTGATAATTAACATATGTAACTTAGTCTGAATGTCTCTTGATAAACATACATCATTTTCTTCTACCTAAATGCAAGTAGAACCTTTGTGCAACGTTGGACACAACTACACATTAGTGCAGTAGCGTCATTGTTACGGCCTAATTATATAACTTTATATCTATTCATTTTGGTTCACATAGCTTTTAGCAACCGTAGTTGAAGCATGTATTGCACCTCACGCAGGATCGCTACACGTCTTGACGAATTTTTTTCTTATTTTCAGTCTTCATGCATCAAATGGCGCTCGTTGTATCCCCTGAGAAAATTCAAGAGGCATCCATTGACTGAAGAGTTTCGCTTGCTCCCCAAAACCATAGATAAGATGACAAATTGAGAGTTTGGAATTTATCTCTCTTTTTAAAAGTGTATCCTACTGTATGTAATCAAGTGTTTTGCATGAAATTACTCTGATCCTCTGATAATTAGATTAGTTTCCTTTGTAAACAATAGCAAACTAATTTTCATGTATAAATCTCAAATTCTTAAGCGGATTTTCCAGTAGACGTGGATCTATATAATGTATTCCACCATCATTCATTGCCTCTTACAATAACATCTGTCGACGCTTTTTCTCTGCCTTACCTTACTGCTTCACCTAATTTTTTGTCACCTTTGATAACTGTATGCAGTTATAATTCAATAACCTTTTTCTACTTTTCTGTTCGGCACATGATTATTTAGAGTGCAAAAATATGCCTTTATTGCTAATCTGCGTTGCAGCGAATTCAAAACTAATAACGATCATAAATGAATCCTGTGTATTAAATGATAAATATATGAGGCAGACTGAGTTGTTAGTCCACTGATACCAACAATTTATTGTATAATTCCTTCACATCAATTTATTAAACTTTTCTACAATGATTTCAATGATTGAGCAATAGCTCATCTTTAGAGTAGATAGTGTACATGTTAATTTGTACATTGCATGAGAAGTATATGAACATTGACATCTTCTACCAATAAATAAATTGTATCATGATTTCATCTCTTCTTCACACACCCTTCTACCCACTCTCCAGTCCCCTCCTATCTTTACAGATAGTTTTCACAGGATATTGTATCTAATAATATTTGACAATTTACAATGTATCGATCATAAAAATTGAGCGTCAACAAATCTACAAGACCTGTTAGCTGAATGTATCTGTCTGTTTTTCTCACTATAATACAGAGTGTCACAATCTGACAAGGTTAAACTTTGTGTACACTTTTAACAAAGGGGAAAACCCTCAACATGATGTCTACAAAGTAATCACGAAAATGTAATAATTCATTAGAGCTTGTTAAGAAAATTAGACGCATTAATCACTATGTTGGAAAACACATTCTCGCCTACTCAGATTCCTCGCAATAACATTGAGTTCTCAATAACAGAATTTCAAATTGCTTATGACTGTGACTAACACAATTAAAAAATCCACTATGACTACATTCTTTATGCACTCTACATATACCCCAATTCAACTCTTACCATTTTCAATCAGTCACTGATCCCACAAATACACTCCTTTGACACTGTCATTGCATGAGAGGCTCATTGGCTCAAAGCTACGACTACGAGCCTTCTTTCATCGTGAAGCTTTTCATCCCTTCCCAACGCAACACATTTCCTTGTAGAATCATTCATCTTGCTTCGTACATTCGTCTTTCTTCTTATATGATATGCTCTATCTTACGTTGCTCTTTACATATTACGATAAATTCTGTGCAATTTGGATCATTAAGTTATTCGTGTCTAAGTGTTTGACGAAAATTTTCTACTATATTGCTGAATGCCATATCACAGCTTGCGTATGTGGTTGCTGCTGTCATCGATTTCAGCGAAGAAGGTTATTAGAGAAAAGATGTTTTTGAGATAAAAGTTGCATTGGTTTTAGTTTACGATTATTATATGTCTGAGTCGAGTATTTCATCACAGGGATATGTGTTTTTTAATAAAATGTGTTCGAAAGGTTTGTTGGCTGGTTGATGCAATATTGCAATGCTATGCGGCAAGAATGTCAACAATATAAGAAAACTGTTCTATATCAATCCATGCTGTTCCATCTTACACTGAGTTTCAATAGTCAAATTCTCTTCTATATTCAAGCTTCACGTTTCGTAACTTCCCAATATTCTGTACTCACCTTACTCTGCAGTGATTCGCATTGGTCAATGTTTCCTTGCTTTATTGTTCAGGATTATATTTCAGTCCAGCATCTATATAGCAGACTAATGTTCAATATTCAAAGCATATATTCCTTGCTCAGAAGTGGTAAGAAATTCAGAACTCGTACTTATCAGTGATTTTCACCTCTCTTGTTTCATTTTTTCCAGTAGTTTGCGAAGCATCATATCTTCCAATACATGCGTCAGAAAACCTGCATCACCTCAACTCATTTAATCTTACCAAATCAGCATATGTTAGATGGAATTGTAAATTTCATATTATGTGTTTCATATCTATTCTCTTCCTTAGAAATCATATGACAAGTTTAATTTTAAGATGACAATCTTCTAGGACGAAATCAAATAATATTGAAAGAAAGTAAAAACTATCTGCTTTTTTCGAATCTTCTTGCTCAAGAATTTGCTTTGATTAGATTCCCCTCAGTACCTACTACATAGATGCGCTTAAAGTCTGAATTGCCGTGCATCGCTAGTATCAAGATTAAACTGGATATCAACAAGCCTACTGCATTTAAGTTCATGTAACTGACCTACTTGTGAGTTTTGTTGATTACAATATATGCTGTCGACGTACTTTTAACCTGCTTTTGTTCATTTTAGTAACGTTATTGAACCGTATATTCCACAAATATTATTGCCGATTATGACATCATTAAAAAAAGCGAAACAAAATGCACACTTAAAATTAACTAGTTAGAGTTTACTCCACTTCCCTTGTTATTGAGGAAATCAGTGAATTTCATCAAACACTGTATGTTTGGATAAAAGCATTACGTAGCTTCAATAAGCATTTTTATCTCACAGTTTTACATACAACCTACGTTAGTTGACGGACTATGCAACATGTCTTTCGTCATACTTCAAACGCTTTTCTTTTCCTCTTTCTTTCCTTTCCTTTCCTTTTTATTCGGTATGTTATTGCCGAGTATCGCATTTCTCACACTCACTCATCTGTTCAAATAGAATACTTTTTCCTAATTTCGTTAAATATAAGACGAAATAATCTTTAGACGGTAATATGTCAACTATATCTATTGTTAATCATTTTGATCGATCGGGTATACCTAGTACATTATTCCCTTTCACATTGAGCTGTGGATTGTCTTATTTATTATTATTATACTAATACTGTATCACTTTTTTGTTGTGGCTAAAAAATTGCATCAAACATGATTTGGTAATTAGAAAGCTTAAAAAAATACAAGAGAAGAAGAGAATCAATTCTACAGCTAGAATATTAGTTTGACTAAAGATAGCAAATTAATTCATATTCGATACCAAGAATTCAAACTTTTTTAAACTACAGATAACACATCTCAAAAGTCAACTTATTAATTTTTTATTGTTTTAAAGCCCACAAGACGAGTAAACCCTATTATATAAGGAAGGGGCAGAATGTGTCCCCTATTAAAATCCTTTCTAACCCTTATGAAATTTGAAAAAAATATGAAATAAATTCGTCTAAATTACCGCTGTCGCTGATTATGATTAAAATATTGAAACAATTTATTTTATGTAACTTAATTAGTGAAAAGTTTTTAAACCAAGATTGAAGCTATTATTATGGTTATGCTTGAATTTCAAGTCATATTTAAAAAACACCTTTTACAAATCAAATAACAATTGTATTGCTAATAACTATAAACTTATTTTGATACATACTTTAAATTATTTTAATGATAAACAATTTCATAGCAAAGCACGCATCCGCTCACAAAAATTAGTATTACAATGGGACAGGATATAGGATCGAACCCTTATCAAATCTTATTATTAATTATATTTGTAATCTTGAGTCGGCATTTTCAAGTTAAAAGAACATACACATAAATAATAAGATATAAAAGCACAATATGAACAAAGTTTATTTGATGCCATCTCCAACATTAACATCTTGTCCATTGTTATGCATAAATTTACTAATCCACCAAGATTTAGTATAAGAGACAGTCTCTTGGATAATTTTATGAAATTCAATTATGTTTTAGTTAAATTAATTACTTAATTCACCTAACTCAGTTAAGTTAATGTCCAATCTAGCTCCAACCAACTCTAACGACATCAAATTCGATCATCTAATTCAACAAAAGAACGGCTACCATCCACAGTAAAATAAAATCATTGGCACAATGCTTTACAATATTACAAATGCACAAAGACGAGATTCTGAAATCACCCAATCCCACTCAAAACACACGTTTTCACCAAATGCGTCCTACAAACAAATGAAGCATATTCACAATTCCGAGAGTTGTGGTGATAATATAGAGAAACGACTGGAGAGAGCAGAGCAAAATAAAATGGTTGATGTTTTTTGTCTTCATCTCTTTGTGTTTCCAATATCATTCATTCTTCCTCACATTTTACAGTTTATGAAATTTTAAATAAATAAGAAATACATTCATAAATAAATAAATAATACTTGTTTAATTTTAATTAGTATACTAATCAGGTTATCTCATCTATTAAACTGTCTCCAATTTTCCCTTATCTCTTTAATATCAGCTACAATCTGTTTTTCTTAACATTTTGGGAATAAGACCAACTCATTCAATCATCCTCTAAATCTCGAAACACATGCTTGATTTTAGATTGATTTCCTCTTTATATCATAATAAATGTATCACTCAAAATCTTCACTTTCCCCTGTATTATTATCATTTTTTCTTAAATCTAATAAAAATTCAGACATGCGAGCATGTTAGATCTCGAATCAACGAAAGAACTGCAATGCTTACAGTTACAATTAGATGCTTTGTGAGGAATCAGATCAATGGGTCAGGCAATCGTCACCATGTAACAAGCTGCACTAGATGAGTAACTCATAACGCCCTTATATTCATGTTTTAAGCTTTCATGCGTGGCTAATTCTTTATAAAGGCCTAAATTTACTGGTTTGATCTAATTATTAATCTAGAAAATTCGGGTCGATTCTATGTTTTGAAAGTTTGGGACCCACTGAAGGTGGCAGCTCCGTTTGATGGGGATGGTTGCGGGTCTGCACGGTGAGAGAGGTGAGTAGTAGTGTAGGAGTAGGGAGTGGTAGCGGGTCGAATGCGGGATTGAGGTGGTGGTGGGTGGGTTTTGGATCCATATTCAAGATGGATTTGGTGGGGTCAAATTTGGCATAGTTTTCCTATCCTAAGGAAATTTGCAAAGGCATGATAAGTTTGATTGGGCAAAGAAAGCATAAGAAGGTATTTATTTATGCCAATCCTCAGCTGGTTGTTTAAAATTGATATGCGTATATTACTATATAGAGATGCACATTGATAAGTGTTTGTTGTGGATTTAAATTTGCTATTGTAGTTATGCAATTTAGTTATCGTTTTGAATCTGAGTTATATTGTTAATGAGACTTCATTCAGTATATATGAATCTGTTGATCTTGAAAATGAAGTATGCTGAACTTTGGCCTGTAATGTGATCGATGTTATTCTACTGTATTAGTTACTTATATGGAGCTCAAGATGAATTATTGATTCGTTGGTTGTTGTTAGTTCAAAATGAGTGAATTAAAATATGATATGTGTGTAATTCATTTTTATTCATGTCTTGCTGCAGAGAGATGTTTTTCGCATACTCTCTCTGTTGATCATGGATTCTTTTAAGCCGTAAATTTTTATTGAATTACAATCACAATTCACTTCCGTCTTGTTCATTATATATGATTGTAGTGCTTCTCGGTCTGCGTTACACATCCGTAAAAGAATATATATGAGCCTCAAGTTGGTGATTCACGTTACATTCATCTGTTCTTTATAATAAGCACTATACACATATTTACTCATTAGGACCATAATTATGAGTTATCGTAGACTTAACTGTGAAATTGTTTTTTATATGAAATCTGGAAGTTGGGTTATGATTTTAGTCTGTTATCATTTTGCTTCTAATTGATAAGTGACTTGTTGGTGTAGGATCAGATTTCAAATAGAAACTCACAGCATATATGTTTACAACCTGAATTCACAATTATGTACAAATTGTAATAATAAGTTTGTGACTGAAATTGGTCTTTTGTTCAGTTTGTCTATATCTTTCGCCTGCATTATAGTGGACAAACTTTAATTGTCAGTTGTCCCCTATATAATGAAAACATATCTTGCTTCTACTCATTTTGTGCTGTAATTATATTGATGGTTGTTCTTTTCACCTTTGTTTACTCATCTTAACTTTTTGACTATTGAACTAGTTTGAAATTATCTGAACTTATTTTGCCTAACATAAGTAAAAATAAATGAGGTGAAAAAGCATCCCGATTGCATTATCTTCTGTGCAATATTGCTTCAAAGTTCAGCTAATTGCTGTATAATTTGGAAAGTAGCAATCAGGATAGACTGTGAAAACTCAGACCTGTTGATGAAGTGTGGAACTCAAAAAAAGCAATATATTCGTTGTAATGGGCCCTACACGGGTCAGTAAATGTTCTATCCTTAGTTAACTTGATCTTTTTGAGTGAAAAGTATGCTTGTTTTTATTCTTTGTGAGGGTTGTACACTATAGTTGAAACCCTGTACGCCTCGTCTCTTCACTGCCTTGTCTTATCTTCTAGTTGGTTATGCTGCGAACGCTTTTTATAGTAATAGAAATCAAACTGCTCTTTCCATTGACTTCCATTCTTCTTGAATAACAAAATGTGGTTTTCAATGGTTGTAAAGTTACATAGTTGTCTCAAATTCAATACTTCAGTTTTTATCTTCATAAGACAAGCTTCATAAAGTTGTACAGCCATGAAAATGGTGAACTACTCTTCACACCAAATTCTATGGCAAGGTTGTAAAGAAAGATGTCAAAAGTCATCCATATGACTATTGCTTATACGGTGGTATTAATTCGTGAAGACGTTCTAATCAATCAAACCTTATCCCATAGTGGTCGTTACATGAACCAAAGATATCGTCCGTGTACGTCATCCAAAATTTCCTTCTCACCCCGCATATATATTCTGAACGACATATATGGAAGGCCAAACATCTTTACGAAGTTCAATGTGTAATATAACAGAATTCCTATTTCCTGGAAAAGTACAATTGTATTACTTAAGTAGTTAGAAGCAAAAGAGGAATTACTATTACATATTTTAACATAAACAATAATATGCATGATTCACTCAAGACTCTTAGATTCAGAACCACTTATAAACTACCCCTTCGTTGTTGACTGAGTACAAAGAGTCCAACTTGCTTATAGGAAGAAATATGCCATGTTTTGCTTCTAATTGCTTGTTAAATGGTACATAGAGTTTTGTTAAAACTTGAAACTTCAGAGTAATATTGTTTAGTCAAGTTTATCTAGAAACCTAAAATGTTGCGGATTTCCATGGTGCTCATAGTGTCTTTGATAACTTCTGGCTGAGCTCATACATATTACTTAGCAACTGTTATACTATGCTTAAAATTGATACAAAGGTTAGCAATTGGTTTCATCTTAGACATAACAAAAAATTGCGGATTTCCAATGATGCTCCATATAGTCTCTTGATAACTTTGGGTAGTCTATACACTACTGTAGCAAAGATGCTTTATAGCTATGTTAAATGAAACAAATTAAACTTTAGTTGGAAAGCATAATTTCTTGGACTCTGCTCCTTATTGCCTGCGTTAATTTGGATCTGTAAAGGTCATTCTCTTCAAATTGCAAATGTTGTGTAGCCTGTAGTAGAGTGGAGTGAAGCACTAGTCATGTGGTAATATTGCGGTTTTAGCTTGTTGACAAAATGATATGTCATTCAATTCCTTGTCATTGCAACACTTTTTTCTAGTTTAGAGGGGGTAATGAGATACGTTATAATATAGTAATGGATTCTTTTAAGAAAAGGAGATTTATTTTTTCTTCAATCATATATTGCTTTCTTGTCTATTTTAAAGTTGAATGTTTAAAATTAATTATTCATCCATTTCGCTACTCACTCATTTGCATGCTTTATGTTTCTCAAGAAGGAATAACTTGCAAACAACATGGAGTGTGAATTACCTTTGTATTGAGATGCAACAAATGAACGTCGTAAGCTAGAAATATGATGAGAGATGGGAAATTTATGTAGGTTTTTATTTCTATCTAAACACAGACGCTAACTAGTTCCCAGCTGATACATATGTAGAATTGACTGATGATTATATATCATTGCATATGCAATGTGTGCATGCATCAATTCTATATGGTTACAACTAATTGTGTCTCTTGAGATCTGATTGTATGGTTTTGAATGAAATGGCATTAGGTATCAAAATTCACTTCTTATGGTCAAATATTCCTTCAGCCCTGCAGCAGGATATGTTGGAGAAATTTGAGTATATTTATAACAAGCTTCTCATGTGATTTATTTTAATTTAGATATTACTTATATGTGAAAAGAATGAAAGTTTATGGCTTTCATATTGATAATCACTAGCTGCTTCGTGCTTGTATGACATAGGCAAACTTTGCTTAATTTTCGATTTAGGGCTGAATAGGAATGTTTTGTTAAGAAGACAGGCTCGCAACACCTACTAGAAATTTACTGGTGGTTTGACAATTCTATGAAACAGAATAGGGAAAATGGATAGACATCGAAAAACAAATTTGCATGGTTTAAATCTAGCTTAATTACTCTCGACAAGTATGAGTTCTACAGAAAAGGCCTATAGACCCCCTATTCCTAATTTTGAGACTAAACCGCATACTCAACGCAATAAAATCTAAAATTTGCTTCATAGTCAATAGGAAATCCCAATAAAGAAAGGGTTACCGTTTGGCTGAGCTTGATATAGAAATATGCCATTTTTTTTGATTTACTATCTTAATATAATTAATTTCCAATGTAAAAATCAAGTTTGGAGCTTGTTGTGCACTTGAGATCAACCAAAATGTTCCTCAGCTATCCTCTATCCAATATTCTACACCTTACATTATCATTCTGTTTATTCTGTTTACTTCATATTCCAAAATGCTTTAACAGTTACAAAAAATGTAAGGTCGAAATGAGCAAAAAAGTTGGATGTCATAAAGAATAATTAATATGTGAAAGGTTTGTGATAACCAAAAAAAAGTAGTATGATGAGTGAAAAGGAGATAAAATTCTCAATTATGAAGTTTATAAAATGGGTGCTGTCTAATTTTCGGGGCACTTCAGGTAAGTGAGACGTTAACTTTTGCACAGTCATCCCACTTTAGTGGTAGTTATTATTATCATTTTAAATTTAAATATAAAATATATTAATCTGAAGATAACATATATATTAATCAATATTATGTAGTATGTATATTTATCCAATTTAGTATTAATCCAATCAAATATTTATTTCACTCCGTTCAGTTTTAGTTTAGTTAATGTGAACAGCACGCGATGTTTTTCTCGTCCTTTGAAAATTCAAATGCGCTAGAGAATCTATTGTCTCATTGCTAACAAAGTCACTTACCGTGCATTATTGGGAACACTTTYTTGCTTTTTTATTGTTTACAAGGGTATTACTAAGATCAAGGTTCRTATTGAGGTGCTAGATAGCTTTMTTCAGCATTATGTCTAATCTTTAATGGGAGGYTTTCTTTAAGTGTGGAACTAATACTTATCTTTGTTTTCTGTCTCAGGTGGCTGATTATAATGTGTCAGCTGCACAACAAGGAATTGTGTACATTGATGAAGTTGACAAAATTACTAAAAAGGTTTTCTCTAATTATTTTTGTCAATTTGATAAGTTAGATATTTACACCCAAGTGCCCGACTGATTTTGATTATGTTAATTATACAGGCTGAAAGCCTTAATATCAGTAGAGATGTATCAGGAGAAGGTGTCCAACAGGCATTATTGAAAATGTTGGAAGGAACAGTAAGTTCAATCTTGGCTTTTAGACATCTGCCTTTTCAATTTAGATCCTTTGCAGATCTCCGTGAAAATGTCAAAATTTTGCTCTTCTATTGATTTAGGAAGTTAGATACTCAAATGTCATCCTTTTGCTTTTCTGGGTGATGTATAGTGATTAACCAATTATGGAGTGATTGCTATGTGAACTGTGAAGAGAAAGTATGTAAACTTGGTTTTTTAATTCTCTTGTGAGGTTAGGTTGATGATGTCTTTTCTGTGTGTCAGAATCAGAGTACCCAGATAGATACTAATGAATTAGCTTTTGTACTGTGAGTATAGAATTGTCTTGACAGTAGATAGTGGTGTTGATTGGTATGAGGGAAAAAGGTTTGCATGGCCTGAACTATCTGGTTGAAATGAAATGTAGGATCATATGTCCAATGCACTTGTT
>SNQN01000727.1:87008-113432 GCA_008642245.1 Bassia scoparia
CACTGCAAATTTATATTTTGTTGTTTTCTCATTTTCAGTGTTATAGAGATATTTTATCAACATCTTCGGCTCACAGCACTATTACAACTTACAGAGCTTTCTTTGTTTGTGCTAAGCTTTTATAAGCTGATATTTTGAATTTTATCAGACATGTCACATGTTCCTGAGAAAGAGCTCGACAGCACCCCAGGGTACAATATCCAGTACTCTAGCTTCATTTAATTGACTTTAGAAAATTTAAACATGTTTTGTATAAAAGCTTTCATGCACTAATTATGTTGCTTGCTTTTGCTCTGAGGCTGTCAGATCGTGTCCGTTGCTGGTTTAGTAGTTCTAATTTGTAATTGCATCAATAATTCAATAGCATTAACATTAATGTGCTGCACAATTAACGAATTATCATTAAATCTTATCGTTTGAAAGCTGATAAGGTTACATTACGTTTATGTATAAGCGTTATTCTTTTCCTTTTTAGTTTTACGCTCAAATCTATTCGTTTGCTAATTGTGCAATAAGATTTAGATCACGATCTATGTAATTTTACAACTAACCAGCATTTTTCTCATAATTCAATGAATTGATAATACTTACACTAGTAACACTCATTGATTTCTTATTCATTGTGATTCTCTGATCCCCTACTATATTCATGTATACTAATCAAATTATACATTATTGTTATGTCTCATTATCTACTTATGACATGTCTTCACATTATATATAAACCTTGAATAAGATCAATGGAAGAGACCAGTTAGTACGTGATCTGAACAGTGGTTTTATTCACAATAAACATTGTCTATCCACCGATCCTACTCCGCAAAGAATTAATACCACATGTTAGATCTATTCCGGTGGCCATTATGTTTTTAGCCCAAGCGTCTCATTTGTATCTCATAGTTTTTTTACAAAAAAAAACCTTTGCAGAACATATCTCATAAATCTTTTGTTTATGAAACAAAATCTTATTGTGATGTGTCAATGGGTATACTTTGAACTTATCTATAATGAGTGCATTTATTTTTTTGGGGTGGAGATGTTTGTCTATCTTCTATGGAGATACGTATTGTTGTTGCCTCTCAAAGAATGATGGGACTATTCTACTGTACGGTGCTGAGTGGATAGTATGATAGAACTACTTTGTACATCTCTTAATTCATTAGAGACTGCATAAATGAGCTGTAATCTACACTTGTTAGTTAAATTCATTAGTCGCATAGTTGTTTCCTAGTTAATGTCTCAGATTATTATCTGTGTGAATGTGCTTAATTTTGTACTTTCTTCTGACTAGAATAGTAGCACACTAATATCTCTTTTCATCATTGTAGAGCCGTCTGATTAGAGCTGTACATCGAATAAATAACCATCTCCGGTCATTTTGTTTCTCTTTAGCTGATTCTTTTTAATGTGCAAGTATGTCCGCTCACCTTATTATATAATCTTGAGAAAAATACTTTAGTACTACCAATCCCTGAATTATTGATTAACGACTTGAATCAATGCATAATCCTCAGAAGTTCTCAGAATTGTATGGGTTGTTTATGTGTTCGCTCCTGAGCAGAATTACGGCGCGCGATCTATTTACCTCTTTAGGACTTATTTTTGGTATTAAATCCATGAGTCCCATCATTGTGGGCCGTTGCATAGCCATTGTTATTTTATTGTAATAGCAATCATATAAATCTTTCATTGTTTTTGGTCGGCTGTGTATAACTCACCTGTAATTTTAGGTATTTAAGTAGTTATTTCAGTAATAATCCTTTACTTAGTGCTTTAGAAGGTTGCATTTTTTTGGTTCATAATCCGAATTATAAACTGTAAGTTTGCAAGTAATCATTTAATGTGCTCTTATAATTCTTCTTATAATGTAACTCTTGCTATTTGACAGTGAAGCATTGTAGGCTGAAGGTGTTATAGAGGGTTCTAAATTCTAATTTATTTAGCTTCAATGTTTTGCTGATAATGCTTGCCTATAGGTTCTGACGGAGCCAAAGAACGCACTGGGGAAGCAGTACAAAAAGATGTTTCAAATGAATGGAGTAAGTATTTTCTCTGAAATTACTTMACTAAAATAAATCCAGATTTATTAAGTGTCAGAAGATTCCTTCATTGTCTAATCTAAACATAGTTGAGAGGCGGTGAGAGTCACCCAATGTTCTCTTTTGTATTGAAACCCTTTCATTATCRGTCTCTAACYCTGATGGAATTTGTATYAGAATGCTAGGAATAATCCATTAGAAATCACAGAGGACAAACTGCAGCTTATATMTCCAAAAAARAATTTGCTTTGGGATCGGGGTTCCTTTTAMCCACTACTTGCTTTGTCTTCAAGCTGAAACACAAATTGAGTACTTAATATTGTTTGCTGAAGTTATAGTTTATCTTCCCCCCCGCCTTGTGTTTAGGTGAGACTGCACTTCACAGACAAAGCATTGAGATTAATTGCAAAAAGAGCAGTAAGTAAGAATACAGGAGCTCGAGGATTGAGGGCCATACTAGAGAATATCCTCATGGATTCCATGTATGAGGTAAAATGATCAGAGGCTTCATTCTTCTTTACAGACGCCGTCCCCTAGAACCTTTTCTGTAGGAGGATGTGAGCATAATTTTAATTGCCTTTTCAATGTATGACATGCAGATCCCTGATACAAGAACAGGTGATGATATCATTGATGCTGTCATRGTTGATGAAGATGCAGTAGGGTTAGAGGGTAAAGGGCMTGGAGGTAGAATTCTTTACGGAAAAGGAGCCCTYGATCGCTATCTTTCACAACAAAAACCGAAAGAGGCTGAGGGTTCCGAAGGAGAAACCGAAGCAGAAACTGACATCCCTTCTGTTGTTGCTAGCATGTAAAACTTTCGGGTAAAGGGAGGGATCCCATTTGTAGTTCTATCACTGTACAGTATCCATAAAAGTACAAAATAAGAGTATTCATTTTAGAAGATAAGTGGGTAGGTAGCAAAGGTGATGGCAAAAAAAGGAAAACATATATATACTTGTATCATTTCTGGAAATCTGCAATGCTTACACCCTTTTCTTTGAGGAAATGAATTTGTTTGTGCATCTGTCCTTGCATTTCCAATGGCTGTATGAGCATGATCTCTCTCGTGCACCTTATTATATCAGTGCAAGAGGTTTCCTCTTCGTACTGTCTCATGTTCGTTCCACCTCATTTTTTATCATCCTCATTCCTGGATCAGTCAAACATGATGATACTTGCAATTTTATACGAATTTGGTCGAATTTGAGCAGCTTATTCTTTTTTCTATGCGACGGGCGGTTACATTAGTTAGTTCAGCAGAATTGAGACTTTTTGGCAAGGACTTGGTCACCTTGTTCCTTGTGGGAGTTGTTGCTATTGATTGCAGAATGTGACAGCCACTGGAGAAGTAGTTGCAGACTTGCAGGTGCAATGTCACAACCACTTTCTTCATAAAGTATTAGTTTGTTGATTTGAGGATTTTTTTATAAGAGAGAATTCTAATCTTTTGCAAAGTTTTTGAGAATAGAACACTTCCTGAATTCTTCTTCTGAGTGTTACATCATATTGCTGTTGTATAATTGATAAAAGACATCATGTCACAAATCACTCTGTATATCATTCATATTTTGATTGTGTTACTAAGAAATAGCATCAATTAAGTTGTACGCTAAGTTGTTGATAAGCGGGGTTGTTTTATTAATGAACGAAGAAACTATACTTAATACATTAAATTGGTACAAGAAATTATGCGCCAATTGGAAATGTGTTAATGACTTGTACGCATTGATCGACACTTGTAATGGCTACTATCCAAACAAGTACACTGCACATAATTCATGTATGTACATTCAAATACAAAATGTAATAATTTTTAAAGAGTTTTTAATCTTATATTTGTACTTTTTAGACTTCGCAACTAAAGCAATTGAAGAGGTAATCGAACATAACAATTTAACTCTATTACACAATCAAATCGAAGAGCATACTTTTTCACAAAGATAGAGTAAGATTTCATTCCATGAAACAATGAGAACATAATAAGAGTAAGATCTCTAATCATTTATATTTACCACAASAAAAAGTGACACAATTAAAAGTAAGAGAGGAGCCAAATTGTAAAAGGCAAGCAACCAAGTAAGCCAATGATGAACACAAAACAATTCTAAATAATAGTAGTGCAACACTACTACTAAACTTAGTAGAACTAAGAAATCTAAAAGAAAGCAATTAATGTGACACCATTATTCTCCAACTTGTAAAGTTTGTAATGAAGATGATATAATGTATACAACGTGGCATCATTCACTAATTATACAACTATTATTATAATCTCTAAATTCTTTAAAAAAAATTAAAAAATTATTTTTTAAAAAAAAACTTTCTAAAAATTCCCATTTCTACTCATTTTTTAGGTTTTCTGTTTCTTAAAAAATTAATAATTATTTCTAATACCGAAAACTAGAATTGCACTTTACTTTACGTTGGATCTCAAACAGTTAAATTCCCAATTTTGAAAATGAACGATGATCTAATTATTCTCTCTCCTAAAAGAGTTGGTTTAGAGAGAGAAGTAGAGTGAATGAAGAAGAAAAGAACCCTTCTTTTTTTAAATTTTTCCTTTTTTATGAGGAAGATTAATCGATTCCTTGAATGCATTGATGATCTTCCCTCCTATTTTTTTCCCTTTTTTTTCCACTTTTTTTAGCTTTTTCGCTCTAAGTTGAGAGAGAACACGAGGAAATTTCTAAAGAGAGAAATTGGAGGATGAATTAATTTGAAATTACTGCATATTTGAACATCTGAGAATTGTGTTTTTCAATTCAATTTGTGGGTATTGATAAAATTTTGGTCGAATTGATGGATATTGACAGTATTGGTTGTTCATCAAGTTGATGGTATGGAAGAAGAAGAGATCCTCGTCATCTTGATAATCCCTTAATAATCACATTTTGCGCGAAACAGAGGAAAGATGGTGTGGTTCCCAATGCAATTGCACCTGCTACTAGATGTTCATGAATTGCTTGAATGTCCTGTTTGTACCAATTCTATGTATCTCCTATTCATCAGGTTTTAGTCCTTTTCTCTCTCTCTTTATTATTATTTTTTTACTCGTCTTCTTACAATTTTGCTTGATGAAATTGATGTTTTTGTTGTGGATTTGTGAATTGGGTGTGAAATTGATAGCTTTATTTGATGATGAGGTGAAAATCAGAAATGTTAACTTTGAGTTTGTTGCATGAGTTAGTAAAATGTGGGTGTGTTATGTTTGATCATAGCTTGAGGATGAGCCATTAATTCCTCTCTCTTTTATGGTTTTGTTGTTTGAAATTTATGATGAATAAACAATAAATACTTGTATGATCATTTAGCTCCTCCTTGTTAATTAAGGGCTTTCAATGAATGACAGAACAAAGAATTCAAATAATCAAAGCATATATATTCTGGCAGTGTGCTTTACTACTCTCTCATTGCAAATTGATTGTGTTGTCTTTCTTGATTCGCATTTGTAAATTTGTACGGAACGATCATTAATGTTTTCACAGCATCTTGAMTCATGGGGAAATTAGCTTACAATGCCGGGATTTGATAAGGCTGAACCGTGMGAATAGTAASTAGTAAACTGTAGTAGTGGCCTGGTTATATGAGTCTACTGCTTGTGTATCTTCTGTAGGTATACTGACATTGATACTCGTCCTTTCAGTTGTTTCGTTCTAATGATGGCCGTCAATTACTATTGTGATTGGGGCGGAAGGCTCAGTTTCTTACATTGAGTGGTTTCCTGACACTATATTTATAGGCAAAAAGCTTGTGCGAATTGGGGGTTAGTCCCCGAAAACTGCTTGTGTAGTGGAATGGGGCTCCTATAAAATGTGTCTTGATTAGCTCTCTAGTTGAGAAATGTGATTCTGTTGAAGGTTTTAACTAATAAGGTTGAGAAAAAGTAGTTAGTGGTGTTTGGTTCAAGGTGATAAATTGTATTTTGTAGGAACAATTGATATGGACGGAAATGAATGCATGTCACTATGTTGAGTTTTCCATGTGCTGTCTTTAGTGAATGCTTATGGTATCACATCTCTTGCACTTGATGGTTTATTGTTGTGGCTATCACCATCTATACAAATCTACATTGGGTATGGAGTAGTGATTAGAAATAGTAACATATCTTGAATATGAGTATATGTTATCATGAACTTCAACTCGAGATTTGTCATTTACCATGACACATGCATTAGCAATACTTAAACCTATACCTTTATCGGTCTTTAAATCAGATCTCAAGTCTCTTCTTACAGTTGCAGCATAAAGGAATTGAAGAGTAACTATGAGGAAGGGATGTGATGGGCTCATTTTATTTTAATTYTGGAAGAGAAGAGAAAGGAATAGGTAAAACCCGATTTTCATCGGGTCGAAGAGATAAATAACCACACCTCTCCCTTGCCTTCCTTTTCCTCACCTTATGCCCCTTCTGTTTTCTCCACCAATCCTTCTTAAACACACCTTGTTAGGCTTGTTTTCTTGTTTTGTGATGATAGACAGTTGTGGTGATGAAATTAGTGTGTCAAAGGCAACTCCTTTTTGCCTGTAAGCACATCCGTAATGAAAGAGACAGTTACATTGCCTTAATATTAGAAGGACAAATCTAAGGGCCTGACCTTTTTGTGAAATATTACATCTTGGACAGGCTGATTGCTTTTGATAATCGGCTGTAATGGAGAAGCAAGAGATAAATTTTTTACTTCTGTACTTAACTTCAAAGTTTTGTGAGATGAATACTAGAAGCCCAAAAGGTTTCCTTGCTGCTATGCATGCCCTCTCTAATTTCGTTAAAGAATAGATTCTGGAGGAATACTTGAGTATAACTGTTTAACAGTTAATTGTGTGAATATGTGATACTTCATACTTGAATATTATACTTGCTTGAACATTTCATTTTTTTTCACGAGTTCCTGACTTTTGTTCTCGTACCAATATGTATCTACTGCCCCTAACTATATCTTGAAGTGTTGAAGAGAATGCAAATTCCTGATTGTTTCCCTTAATAGTTTGTGACAGATGACACAGAAGAGTATGTCGTGTTTAGTGGTTCCTCTTCCTCTTTACCAAAAGGAAAAGGGTCTCATATGAAGTAGTAATAGATAATGTATTAAATGCTTGAACATGCCACTTTAATGTCTGGAAAAGTGCATGTCCCTTCTTACCAACTACCAGCTTTCATGCCTTAATAAGCAAATTGTTAATATTGGCTATCATGTGCTGAGCTAATAAATACTTCTGAYGGCTCGGATAACAATRTGCTGGCTGGATTTCCAAGTTATATGTCTATCATTCATATGCAATTTGAGGAATGAGAGGACAATTTTTGTTCAAATTTTAGTGCATGCCTCTTTATACTGGTCTTTTTCAGTTTCGTGCAGTAGTTCCTTTAATGTTAGGCATATATCTATGTGGCCTGTTTGCAGTTGTAGTCCCGCAGTTTCTAATAAGACTATATTTCCTGGGATAATAAGGAGGCGGAATTTGCTTCTGGTCTGTTTTATGGAAAGTTAAATATTTCCTAGTAGATCTTTCTATGCCGTCTTAATTTGGTGTATGTTCTTTGAATTGAGTGAAACATGGCAATCCCTTCGTATCAGATCGAATTTAAGGGTTTTTAGTGCACGGAAGTTGCTATAAGCTTGCATAGGTTACTGATATTGGTTTTGGTTGATCTGCAGTGTCATAATGGCCATACMTTGTGCTCCACTTGCAAAGCAAGAGTGCACAACCGATGCCCCACTTGCAGGCAGGAGCTTGGTGATATAAGGTGCTTAGCTTTGGAGAAGGTAGCAGAGTCGCTTGAACTGCCGTGTAGATATTACAGTTTGGGYTGCCCAGAAATATTTCCCTATTATAGCAAGCTCAAACATGAGACGTTGTGCAATTTTAGACCATACAACTGTCCTTATGCTGGTTCCGAGTGCTCTGTTGTTGGTGACATCCCCTTCCTTGTAAACCATCTCAGGGATGATCACAAGGTAGACATGCACACCGGATGTACTTTCAACCATCGTTATGTAAAATCCAATCCTCGAGAAGTGGAAAATGCGACCTGGATGTTAACGGTAAGTGATATGTTTCTCTCATAACATGTGTCTTATTTTTGTTATTAAATTTTAAAAATTGAGGGTTTTGGTTTTATTTCATTTATCATATTAGCAATTCTTATCCGACGTGTTACATTATTAATTGGCTTTAAAAGTTGCACCTAGTGATGGCACGGACCGGACTCAGAGCGGATTATGCATAATCCGACTCCGACCCTACGGAGTCGGATTATAATCAGCATCCGACTCCGACTCCGAGATCCGAATCCGAGAATCCGACTCCGACTCCGATTTTTAATCCGAGATCCGACTCCGATCCGACTTAATTCGAGTTTTTCTCCCTTATATATATATATATATATATATATAATATATATATATATATATATATTATATATTATATAATATATATATATATATATATATATATATATATATATATATATATATATATATTATATATATATATTAAAAAATTCTCTACTTTTAAGTGTATTTTTTGTTTTTTTCCTATTAATTTTCTTATATTTATTTTTTTATATGAAATAAAGTTTTTGACTATACATTATAACTTTATACATAAGTAGCCTAATAAATATATAAATTAAATGATATAATTGTATGAATGTCGGAGTCGGATATATAGTCGGATTTTTGTGAGATCCGACTCGACCTTCTCCAACTCGGAGTCGGATTTTTTAACAAAGTCGGAGTCGGACTTTTATTTATATCGGATTTGGAGCGGATTTTTCCCTCGGATCGGAGCGGATTAGGGTCGGATCCGAACTTGAATTGCCATCACTAGTTGCACCGTGATGAGTATGTGATTCGGCAATCATGACTAGTCGTGTCTCGAGAGTCAAGACTCTCAACTTACAGCATCTCAGCCTTGGTCCTCATCTGAGTGGCTTATATTCATCTGTGTACAATTCCTTAATGCATATGTTGTCATTCAGTCAGCTTTTAAACCTTCGTATAAATTGCCAACACGGTTTCTCTCTAAATTTTCCATCTAGCCGCGATTAATGGAATATAATGGTTACGTTGCTCAGAAATGCTTATGCAGGCTTTTCCATCCCTAGAAAAAGAGTCCTATTAGCTGTACAAGTTGCCAAACGAAGTTTCTCTCTAATTTCCGTTGGCGCATTATGGATATATGGTTAAGTGCATCAGAAATGTGTACAGCTCTTTCCATCACTAGAAAAGAGTTTCTATTAGCTGTCAATTGTTTCATTAAGAAAGGGCCCTTCCTTGCTCTCAATTTTCTTCAATATTTTCTCGTTTCGGTCAATTTTCTCTGCATACTCTTTTCACGTTGATGGAGACTTAGCACCACTAAAGAAACTGTTGAAGATGGKTTCTCCATTTCTGCTAGCTGTCAGACACTCTAACAACCATGGTCTCACATCAAAGTTCTGCACTCTTGTCTTGCTAGGTTTTCCATTGCTTTGGTCAATACTTCTGCCTCCACTTTGAAGCCTTCCAACTAGGRGCAGCRCCCGTGTACATGGCATTCCTCCGTTTCATGGGCGACGAAAATGATGCCCGTAGCTACAGCTACAGCCTCGAGGTTGGAGGAAACGGTAGGAAACTTATATGGGAAGGAACCCCCAGGAGCATCCGAGACAGCCACCGGAAGGTCAGAGACAGCCATGATGGTCTGATCATCCAACGAAACATGGCACTGTTCTTCTCAGGTGGGGAACGGAAAGAGTTGAAGTTGAGGGTAACCGGGAGGATATGGAAGGAGCAGCAGAGCCTCGACGCTGCTGCATGCATACCGAATATATGCAGCTGATCAGCAACTTGATCTCAATGCCTATACTTGATTGGATTTGTTTTGGGGAGGGGCTGTTCTGTTGTGTTCTTTGATGGGTTTCATTTTTGCAGTTTCATATGCTGTCTCACTTCTCTGTTGTGTAATGTAAACATACAGTGATAGAATGCAGATATTTGGGATGGCTTTGAATTGTGAATTCAGTCAGCTTCTTCGTTCGCTCTCATTAATCAAATTCACCTTTGTCAGTTTTGCTGTCAGTAACAACTAACAAGTTTCTTGCTGTCAGTATCAGTAGTCAAATTCTGCAACATTAGCCTTGCACGGGCCGTATCCACAAATTAAGTTATGGACTTATATGCATTATTGTCCGATTTGTTTTGAAATTCTTCGAATATCTTTTTAACTAATATCCTAAGATATTTCCTGTTACATCTTTTTTTAAAAAATCTTGATTTTTTTTTTTTTTTTGACGCTAAGAGAGCCACAAGGGCGAGGAAGAGAATTTCGATCCCAGGATTTAGTGGTGAATCCGCATATGTTATAGTGGGATCACTCGACCCCACTTGAAACCCAAAATAGTACTTCGTATAATTTTTACTATAAATTTTGGAGATTTTGTGGATGTCTTTAGACTAAATTAACTAATTGACCCCATATAAACATAGGAAATTTATTTTGACCCCACTATACATTATTTCTAGATTCGCCACTGTCAGAATCTCTTGGAATCGGGAGAAAAGTTTTAACCACTTTAACTATCGCTCACTCTCAAATCTTAAAGATTTATGATTGTGTAACACTGTAACTTATCAACACCTTGGGGACATTCATTGTCTTTTACCTTCTAAAAATATTCACTTTTTGATCGACACGTTGGATTTCTAAGTTCTAGCTATAAACTTTTGTTTTATAATGGAATTGTTTAAAACTGTGTTGGAAATATTTTTCATGGGTTTCAATTCTATATGGCATTTGGATATTTATTTATTTTAAATGAAAATCGATATTTTTTTTAGTTGGATATGTATGATTTTTAAATTTGGATTTTTTTTTTGAAAACCCCCCACAACTTCTGCACATTTTGTTAAAAATTTCCTTACTTTTGTTTTATTGTCCAAAACCCCCACACGTTTGGCAACGTTATTGGTAGCACCCCAAATCCGTTTTTCCGTTTGTTTTCTCCGTTAAATCCATGAAAGTGGACCTTTCATTCAACCCAAAAAGTTCAACAACATTCATGTGGTGCCCCATTTTAGTTTAATAATTCATAAGTTAGGCAAAGTGGCAATTTTGTTGAATTTTTTGGGTTGAATGAAAGGGTTGGAAGATGAGATTTCATGAATAAGTTTGAGCATCATGTGAAACAAGTGAAAAAATACAAAATGAATGGGATTTTCATTATTTTAAGACCCAAAAAACTCAACAAAATTGTCACTTTGCCTAACTTATGAATTATTAAACTAAAATGCGACACCACATGAATTTTGAAAATGATCAAGGCACTGCGTGAAATATCATAAGTCTCATGGGACACCCCATAAAAAAAATCCCAATAATATAAAATAGTGATATAACTAAAAAACGGAGAAAATATTTTTTTAAAATAATTCTCCATGTAGATTGAATTTTAAAAATATAAGAATCAAATGAAGTACTCCGTATATATACTTTTGGTGTTAGATGAATAGTTTTGGTTTTGATTTTATTAGAATGGGATTCTTGAACCTTAATATGGAAATTAAAAACTCTTGTCGTATACGTGTAACAGTTAGCAATAACCTTTAAATGGCAAATTTTACGCCACTCTAAAGTTGATTAGAACAACTTGCTAATTATATTAGCTTAGTTAATCTTCATACTCTACCAAAAATCATTGGATTATACTACGATCACGACGTAGAGAGTACTTAATTACCGAAAGCGTATCAAGCTAATTGCTTAATTAATCAACCTCGTTAATTTATGATTGTTGGTGTTAAGGTCAATGAATGATAATTTTTTCTGTAATAATAGATTGGAACAATGTTGAAATAAATAGTATAGAAATAAATGAAATCGCTGTTTAATTCGTTAATAGATGATTATTAACTAGTTCGTTGTTTATCTTACGCAACACGTCATCATCCAATCCTTAAACAAACTTTGATCCTTGCAATAATTGTTGGAAAAATGTTGAAATCCTTTTGTCACACGTAACACGTTAATTCTTATCGAAAACTAATCGACGCAATTACAAGTTGTTTATGTAAGTTAGACCATTATTACCTAACATTTCGTAAGCATGTATATACGAGTATAAAATAAGTAGATGACATGCATCAGATACAAATAGTATATACTGCGAGAGTGAGAGATAGCTTAAGTGATTAAAACTTTCCTTCAAATTTTAAAAGATTTTGGGAGCCGATTCTCATTCCATTCTTTGTAGCTCTCTTAACGCCCCCACACACAAAATAATTAAATAAAAAGTATATACTGCAAGGCTGCATGCATGTATTTAGACACTCTTCATGTTGAGTTACATTATATCCCCTTCGTGTTGTTTTTCATCATGAGTAGAAACTGGTCAATAATGAGATTCTATTAGGATTTAAAAATATCCTTGGTTGGTTGTTGGTTCACGTTCAAAATTAATATTTATACTCTATCGTATCCGATTCGTCTTTGATATGAGAGCTTTAAGTGTTGGAATGTATCACGGATTATAAAGACGACATTGGTGCCTTGGTGGTTGCATGCGTTTTTGGTGATTATCACAATCGTCGAATTGAAGTGATGCTAACGCTTTAATGCGAATGTTGTAGTATATATATACACTCTCTTCATCATAAAATATTCGATAATTATAATATTTCACTATGGAAATGAGGGATAATGGACACGGAAATTCAAGCATATGTCCCGCTTCATAGGTCAAGCTAGCACTGATAACATATCATAGAATCATCGTCTCAACAAGTTTAGGGTTTTAGAGAAAAAAAGGCTCTCCCCGGCCCTTCTCTTTGAAAACCCTAGATCGACTTTATGACCGTCGTTCGTTCCCACACTCCACTTAGTACTCTCTTCTAGATCTGCCATTTTTATGGCTAGCTAGCTAGCTAATTGCTCTTGTTTAGCTCTATGTTTATGCCATCGACCGGACTTTATTCCTAGTTGTGTGGTTATTAAACAATTTTTGTCAAATTCTCAAATGGTTGGTTTTTAGGCATTTCAATTGGTAACATTGTACTTGATGATTCTTCTCTATATATTCCTCCTTTAAAAGCTTTAGATTAAAACAAATTGGATAAGGATTTGTTTTTATTTAACATCTATTTGTTTCAATTCCACCCCCAAATTTCTAGGTGTACCTAGATTCGATCACCTCCGTCATTCACTATAATCTCGGGTCAAATATTCATTTCCAAATGTAAATGTCTATTGTTCATATTGTACACTAAAGTCATTATGGTCTCAGATCCATAGTAAACCAACTTTGTTTGCACTACAAAAGGTTTTTGATCGAAAAACGCTAGATTACAAAACAAAGGTGCACCTGATGAGCTTTAGTTTAGGCTCGATTCACATGGATCCACCTTTGTCACTCACTATGATTCCGGATTAAATGTTCATCAAGCATGTCTGAAATGCAAATCTATTCATAAATCAAATTGAAATTAAATTAAAAATTGACAAGTCATCATAATAAAATTATGGATAAATAAAAGTACAATTCAAATACCTTGTACTGACAAAGTGATAATCACCTGCATCGGACAGTGCAAGTTGCCAAGTTGATTGCAGGAAGAATGTGACAACCATTAGAGTTGGAACCACAGTATGAGCATCATCATCTGGTACAACTAACCCATCTCTAATTAGTGAATTGGTGCTTTCTTAATATAGTACCAAGAATTTTCATCTACAATTATGATATAATTATGATTATAGTAACCCTTCTTTGTTTTGATTAATGATTACAATTACAAATTAAAATCTCTAATAACAAAGTACTACCCATAATGCACGCATGCGTGTTTTTGAATATTTTACGTTTATTAATGCACATTTTATATTATTAATATTTATAAGTTATAACATGCTTATTAGGGTGAATCATCAAATAAAACATAATCACACAATTGTTATTTTTGTTTTATATACTTAATTCATAAACAAATATTTACAACGAAGTATAACTCACAAGTAATATATTATTAAACAATATATAGAAGCAAGATACAATGTACTCCGTATGTACTCTTGAATAATATTTACCGTTGAAAGCACACAAAATGTTATGGCACAGAGAGAATATATATGTATTAATGTATATAATTGTTTATGATGAGTAATTAATTAAAAAATCAAAGCTACTAATCTCTTGCATTGAGGACTTGTTTGTGTTATTGTAATGATGCCTTTAACTTGAAAGCCAAATAAAATGTCACATTAAGTCAAACACACCTTTACTTTTATCCTCCAATATGGTCACCCTTTATATAGTTTAATCCAACCTTCTCTTTTTTTTCCCCCTTTAATCTTCTCAATTCAATCAAATAGATACTTTTATAAAACACATTATATTGATGCAATTACACAATAATAATAAGATTATAAATTAATATTAGAATGAAATAAATCATGTTATTAAAATGTAATTATAGTACTATCTCAGATCTTAATGGAAAACATGCAATGAAGCATTGATAATTTGATACATGCATCATGAGTCATGAAACATAAATAATACGGAGTATTAACAAACATAAAACATTGGACCATAGTAAGATCGATCTGCCGCATGTCACACACAGTATTGACAACCAAGCCACTATTTCGGACTTTTAATTTTAATCGAAAGCTAACGAGCGTAACCGCAGTGTAGATAAATAAATAAAAAAGTAAAAATATTAAGGGAAACACTATTCGAAGTCCACTTTTACTAGAATCAAAGTCCACTTTTCGTGTGAATTTTCCAACACGTCCTTCTTCCAATCCCCTCCCTAACCACCCAACACACCTTACCCAACACCAACAACTACCACCCAAGGCACCCTACCACCAAAAACCACCACCTGACACCACCCTACCACCAACAACCACCACCCAACACCACGTAAAAAACATGTGGACTTTGAATGGCATGGACGCCTTGCGTAGGCGTCCATACCATGGTCTGGACTAGAGGTGGTCAAAAGCAACACGACACGAAATCGACACGTTATTAACGGATTTGGGTTGAGGATCTTGACTCGTTTATGTAAACGGGTTGGCACGACACGTTTATTAAACGGGTCGGGTTAGGGTTGAGAATTTCGACCCGTTTAAATAAATGGATTGACACGACACGATTGCACCTAGTTATATACATTAGTATGTATAAAAGACGTGACACGCTAACTCGACACGAAAATGACCCGTTATTAGCGGGTTTGGGTCGATGGTATCAACCCGCTTAAATTAAACGGGTTGACACGACACGACACGTTTATTAAACGGGTCGGGTTYGGGTTGAAGGGATCCAACCCGTTTATGTGAGTGACACGACACGACACGTTACCCACCTCTAGTCTGGACGCCTACGCAAGGCGTCCATGCGTTGGTGGTTACGGAGGTGGAGAATCTGAAGGGCAATTAATATGGAAAGTTCACACGAAATGTGGACTTTGATTCCAGTAAAAACGGATTTCGTTTAGCAATCCAGAAATATTAAATGAAAATATAAATGTTAATTACGTCTATTGACGCATGATTTTTTACCTACATTTCAAACTCTACACAAAGTACTCCGTACCATTTTAATTTAGGAATAGTTTTGGCGGTACTTATTTAATGGACATTGTTGCGTTTATTCGGTGGGCGGTGGGTAAATTATCCGAGAGAATAAAAAAATTAGGGAATTTTCATGGGGTACTCTTGAAATTTATGATATTTCACGTGATGCTCTGAACATTTTCAAAATTCATGTGGTGCCCCATTTTACCAAAATAATTCATATGGCAAAATGATAATTTTGTTGAGTTTTTTGGGTTAAATGATAGGGTTGGAAGATGGAATTTCATGAATAAGTTTGGGTATCAAGTGGAACACGTGAAAAATACAAATTGAATGACATTTTCGTAATTTTAAGATAAAAAAAAAACTCAATGAAATTACCACTTTGTCTTACTTATGAATTATTTTGGTGAAATGGGGCACCATATGAAATTTGAAAAAGTTCAGGACACCATGTGAAATATCATATATATAAATTTCAAGGTTACCTACTAGTTGAAATAATCCACTACCATTATTAATCACTATACTTTATAGATAACGAGTATTTTACTCGGTGGATAAATAAAGTATTTTCCCTTATCTAATCTCCTTGAGCGTCCGTTAGCAATGTCGTTAATTTTATTGCGTGAAGGAACAATTATGTATGACAACACCAACCATATACATCAGAATGCGCACCTGACCTAATATCTCGGAATTCCTAGCATATGATTCACGTACTTAATTATTCTTTAATTCGATCTTTGTTGTATATATGTAATGCATGAAAGTACATGTATCATTTTTCAATAATTATCATGCATGAGTGAATCGTGATGCATGGTTGGCTTTGATTTGGATTTTGGGCAATACCCCGACAACTATCACCAATGACAAAACTACTCTGATTCTTGTGTTGTGACCGACTTCATCTAGTCAAGCATTGCATGCTAAGGTCGCTTGTGGGTAGAGTATAGAAAATTGTGTCTGCTCTCGTTGTAAAACAAAAGGCGTTGCAGGATAGGTGAGCATGTTAGGCCTCTAGAGTTCGGACTGGCCCTCTTGCAGGTCGGTATAGCCCATCCTAAGACTAGTAAGATATATAATTTCATTCTTGCCTATGCTAAAATTATTTTATTTAATTTGTTCGTTTACACTCTTAAATTTCTCCCTTAAAATGTGTGCCAAAACAAAAATTGTCCCTAACAAAAACGGGGAAGTACAAGAATTGAGAGGGAGTGATTGCTAAGAAATTAGACAAGGGAGAATTATTGGATGATTATAGTATAAGAGAGCGGTTTTGAAAACAAACACATGTCAACTAATCCTAGGATTTGGTTAAGAACACTACCTTTGAGGCTTTGATAGATACTTGACTTAAGAAATGATTGATAACAACAGAAAACATGAGAATCGTAAAATACTCGAATGACTAATTAAGTAGAGTGATGTTTATGAGGTTTCATGTGTAGTTTTGGGACACATGGCAACGTGTTGTTACTTGCTAAAGAGGTTGCTAGCAATGTTGGCAACTGCTGCATTTCTTTGAAACAATTGTTTGTTTTTATATAGTATGAGGATGAAAAGAAATGTGATTAATCGAGGTTTGGCATTTAATTTTTTCCAATCAAGTCATTGCATTTTATAAAAAGTTAAATTAAATAAGTTATACGTGCTTAATGAAAATTACCTAGAATAACTATAACACGTCTCTCTGATCACATAAGAGCATTTTGAGCTTGAAATGTGATGATACAAAGAAAGTTTATATGTTAATACGTGCTTGATGTTTTCTGCTGTATTTCACTTTGGTAACAGAGGGGACAATGTGGTATTTTTCAATAATGTTATCATAATAGTTGAAAATATCGAGAATTATTTCAACCAATAATTTAAGTTAATGATTAAAGTCATAGATTTGATTTTATTCGATATCAAGAATGTCATTCTAACATATTTTCAATCTTTTCATTTATTATTGGATAGTACGTACTTTTATGTCTGTCTCTTATACACATCTCAATCTTGTCATATATTATTAGATAGTATGTACTTTTATGTATATATATCGTGATATTTTTCAATAGTTGTTATTAGACCAAATGTCCTCTCCTCCCCTCCCCCGGTTAGTGATTTATTCATGAGCAATAATGTAAGGACATCATTCACTTGCTTTATATTGAAATCTTTTCTTCTTGTRTTATGAGTTGTAATAACCCTTTGATTAAAGGAGTACAAACTAACTTGATTTGGAGGTCATTGTTACAGGACCATCTCAACCAAAAGCTTAAGCTGATGGTTGAGACCCAGGAATATGTTATATACTTTAACAGTCAAATATTCTTAACCTTGTAACAATTAAGCATGTGATTTGATTGTCATGATTGTATTTGTAACTATAATATAGGAGTGATACGAGTACATCATTTTCGGTTACAAAATAATTTACCAAATATGCCGACACAATGATGCACGTACTACATATCAAATATTTACTTCGTATATAAAAAAAATTGCAATTAAACAACTAAAACTATATAAAAGTATTATAACTTCAATTTGATTTATACCATATCTTATACTCCGGTCTTAAATTACTTGCTACATTTCACTTTTCACAAAAACCAAGGAAAATGTGAACTCCGCTACATATAACATATGGATGATGAGATTGAAAAAAAAACAATTACTGAGTTACTTTATGATGTTTATGGTAGGAAAAAGACAAAAAAAATGAGGGTAGAAGGGTTGAAAAAATGAATGACACCACACATCAAAAAAGAAAATGTAGCCGCTACTCGTATTTAAAAACACCTAGATAAGGAAAATGTAGCAAATAAAGAAAATAGAGAGGGTATTAAATAAAATTAAAACAGACATATTCAAATGTTACTTTACACCTATTCATATAAGATATGCGAAAGATCATTTAAACTCTAAACCATTGATATATAACTATTTAAATTTAATACAGTATTATGTATTTATACAGCTATATACAATAATTTGTACGGAGTATTTTTTAAAAATTAAATTTCACTAAATACTTTATTATGGTTCAAGAGATCATCACAAAATACCGTGAAGGGAACTAATGTGCTGACTACTTGGCCTTTTTAGGCCATTATGCCCCTACCCATCAAGATATTGATTCATTTATTTATGGATGCAAAATTTTTTTACTTCCTATCCTTTGACAGGCTAGGACAAAAGTCTTGAGAGAAGATTGTCCTAGACCTTTACCCCGTTTACCTTATTACTCAAAAAAAAGGAAGGAAAATTATTAATATTGTGAATAAGCAGTTGATTCATCCTGAATTTATAGACCCAAAACATGTCAATGCTTCCATTCTATCACTAATCGAGCAATTTTTTAAGGAAAATTAATGGATGCATGACCTCGTTGTCACCAACTATAACTCTAATCTGGAGTTATCTTGTTTTTTTAATGTGTATGTTTAAGCAGGTTGGAAATGCGTTAGTTAAATCATTTTGAAACGTAATAGAATACTTGCGATAGCTAGTTTTGAATTGTTAAGTTCTTATAAAAAAAAAATAGTTAAGTGCATTATTTCCAAACTATTTAATTTTCCGCCTAAATTAATGAAAATATTAATATACTTGTTTTTTTTTTTGAGGGGCTATTAATATACTTGTTTATTGGGAAAAAAATATGTGAGTATCACTTATTCTTCTAACAAATTTTATTTTTTTAAAAAAAATAATAAATCAGATGAATGCATGAATAGTGGAAGTATTATTTCTCTCAATAATGTTTGGAGATATTAGTTTTTTACATGAGTAAAGATTTTTAGACGTGACGCACCTTTTTCCTACCTTTTCAAACCAAAGCCCCACTTTATAATATTTTTGTTTTTATCATTTTAATTTTTAATTTTTTTAATAACTATCCACATGTGTTGACCACAATGGCTTTCACATAAGGAACAAATAAGAGAGTGAGAGATAACTAACTCAACTGGTAAAATCTTTCTTCCCGATTCCAGTAGATTTTGAGATCGATTCTCATCCTCGTCCTTTTAGATCCCTTAGCTCCAAAAAAAAAATAAGAAACAAATAAGGTCTTAACCAACGAGTTAAGATTGAGAATTTGTGTATGATTATTGTATTTGTCTTTAAATCTCACTCAAGCAAAAGGTAAAGAATAACACTTCAAAATTTTCAACCCTAAATACCAAAAAAAAAACAAAAAAAGAAAAAAGAAGAAGAACGATGAGCTCTTTAGCCTATAACGTGCATAATCCTCGATTTTTTCAGAGAAAGAGACATAATTTATGGAAATGTTTCATTCTAGTGCTTTAAGATGTGACAAAATGTCATTCTAATGTTCCATCTAAACAAGTGATGTTAGCAATCTTGTTATAATGATGTGTCATATATATAGTAAAACAAAGCCCTCCAAAATCCTTCATTTCTCCTTAATTAACAACTATTAACTTTATTTAACATTAATGGAAAACCAAGGAAACATTTTTTTGTTTAAGTTAATAGTCCTTTGTGTAAAAAAAAGGTACTTTATAAGATAAGATATTGAGCAAAAACTCACACACAAATAGAGTGAAGCAAACACAAAATACACCATAAAACAAAAACATAATCTTAAAAAATAATGACAAAAACAAACAAAACTTTTAAAAAAAAGCTCACTAATGAGTACAACAAACATGGCAATGTATAAACACCAAATAATGACCAAATTGAATTTTTTTGGAACACACTTGATTAGGTAACCTACCCCTAAGAATGGCCACTCTCCTTTGTAAATCTTCTTCACTAATTTAGCCTTGTTGACATTGTGTATAACTATATATGTTGGCTTGTCAATTTTTGAAGAATCTTTAAGTACATCATCATAATAAATTATTGCAACCCAAGGGCCAAGGCTAAGCTTGCTTGCTTCTTCGATTTCATTCTTGGTTTTAAACACGACATCAGGAATAATTATGGATCGTTACTATTATCTCATCAATGTGGGGTCTAATTTTCTTTTCAAAATAAAGCAGAGTTCATAATTTCCGTTACGACCCTAGCTAGTTTTATTCTTTAGGACTTTCCGTAAGTGAAAAACAGAGTTAAAAACCATCTCAATTGCACAAAAATTAATATATTGGCCTCATCTTCTTGTTTTTATTTGCATATTGATATAGTCTATTTATTATTAATTATCTTATTATGATATAGTAGAATTTATAATGATTTGAAGTGAGTAATAATATAAGATAAAATAAAGTGAATTAAATAAACATAAGAAAAATGATTATTATGAGTAGTAGTGACTGATGAAGTGAGGACCAATATTTTCGTGGACACTTGATTTTACACATTTTTTTTTAATTTCAATTTTCTTTTTTTTTAAAAAAAAAACAGAAGATAACTTTTGTACTATTATAAACTATATATTGATGACAAAATAGCTCAAAGACTACTTCAAAACTTATAAACCGTCCAAAATTTTCTAAACCAATAATCACACCAAACTTAATTGGAATATAATGAACATAATGCATGTTTTCTTTATTTCCTCATCATATAGTAAAATCGTCAAATAAAAGTTGCCCTAGCAGCTAAATTAAACCCTTAACCTTATGGTTCGTTCAAAGGTATGACTCTCCTTTAGGTGTATTTTGAGGTGGCAAATTTCATTTAATGTCCTCTTACTATAGATCAAAGGTCTTGGCTGCAAACTCAAACTACAGAGTATAAGAAGATATGTTAAAGGGATTGTTAAATATCACCTACAAGTCTACAACCATATTATGTCCATGTATTTGTGTGAAATTCTAATTTGATCATCGATACAATTATTTTCACGCCGCAGAATCTAGTCGACCACTAGCCCATACTACCAAGTACCAACGACCACAAGACTACACACCACCACTAGTAAATAAAAGAGGCCAAATCGTACCACCAACCCTACCAAATCATATCCTCATGGAGGGTTCGGCCTTGATAACCTAACCTCCTATTGAGGGTCCGGCTTAGGGTGGAGAGAGAAAGGAGTGGAGGGAAGAGAGAAATAAAGGTAGAATATTAGGGATGGATCGGATAACAATACGCAGAGGTAATACGGTAATATGAGTATTGTGATTTGTGAGCGTTGTTTAGCTCCTGATTAACTTATATGTTCTGATAGTACCGTTCATCTTACCTTAATTAAAAAATGAATTCGAAAAGAGCACGTGTCAAGAGAGCACCCACAGCCCCTCACACGTGGGGCAACATAGTTGAATAGCTTGACTTAAGGCACAATAAAAGGGTGACCCCTAGTCAAACACCAAAGGATTATGCTTCACATATTTATATTTTTCAGTCAGAATAATTGGCTCATCAATGAATGATGAAATAAATAAAACAAAATAAATTTAATAAAACAAAACAAAATAATTAGCAGCTGTTAAGAGCACTTTACACTAAAGAAATCACAATCAGAAGATCACGACGCCGTTAGCACACGGCGCACTTAACGGGCTTAGAATTGGTCATTCACAACTTGTATGTGTGTTGAACTGTTGATGTTGATATTTCTTCCTTCCTCTTCACCTCGTTTTCTAAGTATACATCACTTATTATATATGGTACTTCCTTCGTTTTCGAAAACTTGCAATAAGGTTGTATATTTTTTGTCTGAGATAAAATTTACTTTGTTCCAAACTTTCGAAAACGTATGAGGTATTTTTTTRTCTCTCTCTCTTTTTTTCCTCAACAACCCTACTTAAAAAAATTCAATAAGTTCAATAATGAGTAAATATAAATGCCAACCCTAGTTTTTGTGTGTGCTAATTAGGGGTATTGATAGTTATTTGTACTTTTTTTGTGATTTATTCGACTAGACATGCACTGATAATTTAATTTGTTTCTAGAAAACGTATTGTTACCAAAAAAATAAAAGGCATATATATATAGGGTGTGAAAGGGTTAGTACGTGATTTTGGCACTCTATAACTCAATCTCCGCACTCCAATCCAATCTCTTTGACAATTTATTTCTAAGATCTTTGTATAATAGAGTGCATAAATTTATAGTGGAGTGTTGAACTGTCGATATGATCTTATTTTTATAAAGTTGAATTTGGTAGAACAAAATTGAACTTAACTTAGCAATGGATGAATTTAATTGCATGAAACTTAAATGAACAACTACAATGAGGAATACAAGTCATTTGAGCTTTTCTATATAATTTCACATGATTCTATGCACGAATCTCATCTCTATCCTTATATACGCCTCTTTAAATGTAAAAAAATAATTTTTATGTGCACGCGCGATGTGTGTTTAGACCTATGAAAGTTATATTTCATCATAAATGACTATATTGTATGTATCATGTTAAATGTTTATAACTAATTAGCAGCAACATAGTTAATTTAATCTCAAATGTAATTATATTGTAAATGAATATGACTTGAAATTCAAAATAATTTCACATATGTTCCAATTCAATTTTGGGTAATTTTTAATGATTTAAGTTTTTTGCTAATTAATTAAGTCATGTAATTAATACAATTTTCATTTTTAATTACATAATAAGCAAAAGGTAATGCTTAACAATAATTGTGTTCGATTACTCCACGTTATTAACTTCTTTTAGTCTAGTTTACACTAGTTAAATTGCATATCAAATCAGATCAGTTCAGAAATAACAAGGGTCAGTCGATACGGGACCGAGTTTTCTCTCATTAGAGAATTAGATCATCAAATCTAATTTGTGGCCTTGCTTTGTGCTATTGCTTGATGCAATGATGCATAATAATGTCACACATAGGAAATGAGTGGCCCATAATAATGATGCAATGAAATCTTTGGACAAGTGTAGAGTGTTTTGAGCTTCTTCTTTTTCATCCTTTTTTTTCACCGTACACAAAAAAAATAAAATAAAATAAAAATCCTAATACTTTCTCCGTTTCTTTTTACTGAAAACTTTTTTCTTTTCCTTTTTGCATGTCATTTCTTCTTATATTTCTCTTAATCACATGCTTCACTTTCACACTCACAACCAAATTTTACCTAAGAATCCGAATCATTACCAAGTTTCCACTAAAAAGAAATTTTAGATTCTTCACTCCACTAAAATGTATATTTGCATATTATCTTGTGATGAGTGGCATAGACGCATAGTAACGCAAAAGTTAAATAACAACGTTTGTTTCCTAAAGTGGGGGAAGTACCTAAACTTATTGACGTAACTTACTATGAAATGGAAAGCATATGAAAGACTTTTGAGTGAATATAAATGGAGTGATTATCTAATCAGATTTCATAATTATATGACGTTCAAGTAGTAGACCTACATCACACTTTTATTTATTTATTATTTATTATATTTTGAAAAATAGAAATTGTTGTAGTTGTAGTAGTGTGTTGGGGTCATATTAATGAATGAAACAACTATTCATTGCACCCAAATTTCATTTTAGAAGTCATCCGATAAAATTAGGTAAAGCATTTTCCAATTATTAGATGTTCCACCTCTATTTCTACACTTGTCGAAACAAAATTTTTAATCAATATATCATGAATTGTAAAATAATTCCAATTTTTTTWAAAAAATACTAAGTTTTGTTTGGTGTATGTAGAGCCACAAGGACCGAGGACGGGGTGAGAATCGATCGCATGATCTCTTAAAAACGAGAGAGAAGTACTAACCACCCGAGTCATCACGGAATATTTCTAGTCTATATCCTATATGGATTTAAAAGGGATATATAGCGGCAAATTAAAAAAATACTTACAACTTTAATGGAATTTCACACGGAGTAACCTCAACTATTATGAAGGATCGGAGATCGAAATCACACCTGACTCTCTTAAAAATTAAGATATCAAATAAGATCTTACATGGTTATATTTTTTTATTATAAATATAAATACTTTGTAGATATTATTGGTTAAAGTGAAATAAAAAATAGTGCAAAATCAAAGTGGAACAATTAAAAAAACGGAGGYAGTATGYTTATTCAATTCTAATGTTTTATTATTGGTAGTGCTAACATGATCGACCTAATCAATTTTTTTATACGAAAGAAATAAAGTCAGGCTCATCTCTAGTGTAAAGTGTTTTGTTTTTAGTTCAAGATTTTATCAAATCAATTTTTTAAATCTATATTAGGAAAGAAGTTTGTTCTCATGAATGACCCATAAGTCCATAATCAACATGAGTAGAGTCAGTGCTATGCTTATAGGGCAATATGATAAAAAAAAAAAAAAAAAACAAAAGAGCAAAGAGTCAAATGTTTAGTTATTGGTTAAATCAATCACTATACATGGGATTATGGGTGCGATATTAAATAATTTTGCGATAATAGTGTTTATTTGGAAAAACTCTTCTATGATGAAATCAAAATCAATATTATATTCAATGATAAATCACCGCGTGAAATGTCACGTACACAAAAAAACAGCAAGAAAATCAATCAATTAACTTAAATTATATATATACCCGCTATAAAAAAAAATGAACAAGCGTTTAACTTAACCACCGCACAATTCACATGAGATTGATATAACAAACGTGACATGAATCGAACAACATCCTTGGAGAAAGAAGACACTCGTTAGTTCTTGAGCCAAAAGTACTCACACACACTTTTCCAATCCTCATCACTATATATATACAAACTTCTCACTCCTTTGGCATTTTTTCAAGTGCATTTCTCCTTCAATAATGTTAGGTTTCTCCTCTATATTATATATTCATGCAAACTTTAATTTTGCATGCCCATGTATTATTTCGCCACCTTTTATAACCTCACGTACAAGGGTTTGATCTATTTCTATGCCCTCTATCGTCCATCACAAAATCTACACTAAGCTAGTTACTACTATTCATTGAGTAGTCAAGGCAAATCAATTCGGCCTTTCACCTTCGAGGTTTAGATATATTAAGACATTATATCTTTTGTTAATCTTATTTTTATTTACCTGAATGATAGAACTGATTATTATCTAAAACTACTTGAATTTCTTTGAATTTTTTTTTTGAGAGAAATAGCCTTAATTTTTATACCAGTGGTTTATCAAAATTTCTTGAGAAAGTATTGTTGAACGAACACGTCTTAATCTCTATTTTCAAGTAATGACAAATATTTTTCGCAATATATAACAATTGATTTTTAAAAATGTGTTTTCCCGATCTTATAGTGTATATTAAACATATCTTGTATAAGGTAGTTTAATTAGTCAAATACTTTTTAGCATGATTATTGATTTGATCGACTTGTAACTTCTTAGCTTGTATAGTACACAAGCTCAAAATCTAGATGTAAGGCTAATAATCCACGATTTCTTAAATATAATACGTAACCATGGGAATGCATATAATGCATGCAAGCAAAGCTTGTGGTGTTCTTTATGCATGACTTATTCAAATATATATATAAGGAAGCCTAAAAACTTCAAAAATTCCTAAGTTTTGGGGTGGCACTCTAGTTAAAATATCGTAGATATATCTTCTTCAACGGAGGGGTATTATTTTTAATACGGAGCATATTTTTCTATTATCCCGACCTTCCCTATCAGACTATTACAAATTGTCAAGTCAGATTATTACGAAATATTTTTTGAATATACCACCCACAAAACATGGGATTTAATCCATATATATAATTATTTATTTTTATTTGATTACTATATTTTATGAGATCAGTGTAACAAAATTACAAGATTTCTCTATTCAATTAATTAACTATGCTAAATTGCGAATGCTTCCAAATAGAAAAGACCAATATACGTGCAATAATGAGGTTTATAATAAGTAGACAATTGATCAATTCTATGCATGGAATTCAGGTGTTCATTCAAACAAACAATTTAAATA
>SNQN01000727.1:113457-126965 GCA_008642245.1 Bassia scoparia
ACCACACAAGAGAGGAGATTATTTTCCTTATCTAATCTCTTGAGGTCCGTTAGCAATTGTTTAATTTTATTGCGTGAAGGACAATATGTATGATACAACACACATATACATCAGAATGCGCACTGACTAATATCTCGGATATTCCTAGCATATGATTCACCGTACTTAATTATTCTTTAATTCGATCTTTGTTGTATATATGTATGCATGAAAGTAATGTATATTTTTCAATAATTATCATGCATGAGTGAATCGTGATGCATGGTTGGCTTTGATTTGGATTTTGGGCAATACCCGACAACTAATCACAATGACAATACTCTTGATTTTTTGTGTTGTGACCGACTTCATCTAGTCAAGCATTGCATGCTAAGGTCGTTGTGGGTAGAGTATAGAAAATTGTGTCTGCTCTCGGTTGTAAAACAAAGGGCGTTGCAGGATAGGTGAGCATGTTAGCCTCTAGAGTTCGACTGCCTCTTGCAGGTCGTATAGCCATCCTAGACTAGTAAGATATATAATTTCATTCTTGCCTATGCTAAATTATTTTATTTAATTTGTTGTTTACACTCTTAAATTTCTCCGTTAAAATGTGTGCCAAAACAAAATTGTCCCTAACAAAACGGGGAAGTACAAGAATTGAGAGGGAGTGATTGCTAAGATTAGACAAGGGAGAATTATTGGATGATTATAGTTAAAGAGAGCGGTTTTGAAACAAACACATGTCAACTAATCCTAGATTTGGTTAAGAAACACTACCTTTGAGGCTTTGATAGATATTGACTTAAGAAATGATTGATAACAACAGAAACATGAGATCGTAAATACTCGAATGACTAATTAAGTAGAGTGATGTTTATGAGGTTCATGTGTAGTTTGGGAACATGGCAACGTGTTGTTATTGCTAAAGAGGTTGCTAGCAATGTTGGCAACTGCTGCATTTCTTTGAACAATTGTTGTTTTTATATAGTATGAGGATGAAAAGAAATGTGATTAATCGAGGTTTGGCATTTAATTTTCAAATCAAGTCATTGCATTTTTATAAAAAGTTAAATTAAATAAGTTATACGTGCTTAATGAAATTACCTAGAATAACTATAACACGTCTCTCTGATTACATAAGAGCATTTTGAGCTTGAAATGTGATGATACAAAGAAAGTTTATATGTTAATACGTGCTTGATGTTTTCTGCTGTATTTCACTTTGGTAACAGAGGGACAATGTGGTATTTTTCAATTAATGTTATCATAATAGTTTGAAAATATCGAGAATTATTTCAACCAATAATTTAGTTAATGATAAAGTCATAGATTTGATTTTATTCGATATCAAGAATGTCATTCTAACATATTTTCAATCTTGTCATATATTATTAGATAGTATGTACTTTTATGTATATATATCGTGATATTTTCAATAGTTGTTATAGACCAAATGTCTCTGCTCCCCCCCGGTTAGTGATATTCATGAGCAATAATGTAAGGACATCATTCACTTGCTTTATATTGAAATCTTTTCTTCTTGTCTTATGAGTTGTAATAACCTTTGATTAAGGAGTACAAACTAACTTGATTTGGAGGTCATTGTTACAAGGACCATCTCAACAAAGCTAAGCTGATGGTTGAGCCCAAGGATATGTTATTATTTAACAGTCAAATTTCTTAACCTTGTAAATTAAGCATGTGATTTGATTGTCATGATTGTATTTGTAACTATAATATAGAGTGATACGAGTAACATCTTTTCGGTTACAAAATAATTTACCAAATATGCCGACACAATGATGCACGTACTACATATCAAATATTTACTTCTATATATAAAAAAATTGCAATTAAACAACTAAAACTATATAAAAGTATTATAACTTCAATTTGATTTATACATATCTTATACTCCGGTCTTAAATTACTTGCTACATTTCACTTTTCACAAAAACCAAGGAAAATGTGAACTGCCGCTACATATAACATATGGATGATGAGATTGAAAAAAAAACAATTACTGAGTTACTTTATGATGTTTATGGTAGGAAAAAGACAAAAAAATGAGGGTAGAAGGTTGAAAAAATGAATGACACCACACATCAAAAAGAAATGTAGCCGCTACTCGTATTTAAAAACACTAGATAAGGAAATGTAGCAAATAAAGAAAATAGAGAGGTTAAATAAAATTAAACAGACATATTCAAATGTTACTTTACACCTATTCATATAAGATATGCGAAAGATCATTTAAACTCTAAACCATTGATATATAACTATTTAAATTAATACAGTATTATGTATTTATACAGCTATATACAATAATTTGTACGGAGTTTTTTAAAATTAAATTTCTAAATACTTTATTATGGTTCAAGAGATCATCAACAAAATACCGTGAAGGGAACTAATGTGCTGACTACTTGGCCTTTTTAGGCCATTATGCCCTACCATCAAGATATGATTCATTTATTTATGGATGCAAAATTTTTTTACTTCCTATCCTTTGACAGGCTAGGACAAAAGTCTTGAGAGAAGATGTCCTGACTTTAACCCGTTTACCTTATTACTCAAAAAAAGGAAGGAAATTATAATATTGTGAATAAGCAGTTGATTCATCTGATTTATAGACCCAAACATGTCAATGCTTCCATTCTATCACTAATCGAGCAATTTTTAAGGAAAATTAATGGATGCATGACCTCGTTGTCACCAACTATAACTCTAATCTGGAGTTATCTTGTTTTTTTAATGTGTATGTTTAAGCAGGTTGGAAATGCGTTAGTTAAATCATTTTGAAACGTAATAGATACTTGCGATAGCTAGTTTTGAATTGTTAAGTTCTTATAAAAAAAAAATAGTTAAGTGCATTATTCCAAACTATTTAATTTTCCGCCTAAATTAATGAAATATTAATATACTTGTTTTTTTTTTTGAGGGCTATTAATATACTTGTTTATTGGAAAAAAATATGTGAGTATCACTTATTCTTCTAACAATTTTATTTTTTAAAAAAAATAATAATCAGATGAATGCATGAATAGTGGAAGTATTATTTCTCTCAATAATGTTTGGAGATATTAGTTTTTTACATGAGTAAATTTTTAGACGTGACGCACCTTTTTCCTACCTTTTCAAACCAAAGCCCACCTTTATAAATTTTTGTTTTTATCATTTTAATTTTTAATTTTTTAATAACTATCACATGTGTTGACCACAATGGTTTCAATAAGGAACAAATAAGAGAGTGAGAGATAACTAACTCAACTGGTAAAATCTTTCTTCCCGATTCCAGTAGATTTTGAGATCGATTCTCATCCTCGTCCTTTTAGATCCCTTAGCTCAAAAAAAATAAGAAACAAATAAGGTCTTAACCAACGAGTTAAGATTGAGAATTTGTGTATGATTATGTATTTTGCTTTAAATCTCACTCAAGCAAAAGGTAAAGAATACACTTCAAAATTTTCAACCCTAAATACAAAAAAAAACAAAAAAAGAAAAAGAAGAAGAACGATGAGCTCTTTAGCCTAATAACGTGCATAATCCTCGATTTTTTCAGAGAAAGAGACATAATTTATGGAAATGTTTCATTCTAGTGCTTTAAATGTGAACAAATGTCATTCTAATGTTCCATCTAAACAAGTGATGTTAGCAATCTTGTTATAATGATGTGTCATATATATAGTAAAACAAAGCCCAAATCCTTCATTTCTCCTTAATTAACAACTATTAACTTTATTTAAACATTAATGGAAAACCAAGGAAACATTTTTTGTTTAAGTTAATAGTCCTTTGTGTAAAAAAAGGTACTTTATAGATAAGATTTGAGCAAAAACTCACACACAAATAGAGTGAAGCAAACACAAAATACCATAAAACAAAAACATAATCTTAAAAAATAATGAAAAAACAACAATTTTTAAAAAAAAGCTCACTAATGAGTACAACAAACATGGCAATGTATAAACACCAAATAATGACCAAATTGAATTTTTGGAACACACTTGATTAGGTAACCTACCCCTAAGAATGGTCACTCTCTTTGTAAATCTTTTTCACTAATTTAGCCTTGTTGACATTGTGTATAATATATATGTTGGCTTGTCAATTTTTGAAGAATCTTAAGTACATCATCAATAAATTATTGACAACCAAGGGCCAAGGCTAAGCTTGCTTGCTTCTTCGATTTCATTCTTGGTTTTAAACACGACATCAGGAATAATTATGGATCGTTACTATTATCTCATCAATGTGGGGTCTAATTTCTTTTCAAAATAAAGCAGAGTTATAATTTCCGTTACGACCTAGCTAGTTTTATTCTTTAGGACTTTCCGTAAGTGAAAAACAGAGTTAAAAACCATCTCAATTGCACAAAAATTATATATTGGCCTCATCTTTGTTTTTATTTGCATATTGATATAGTCTATTATTATTAATTATCTTATTATGATATAGTAGAATTTATAATGATTTGAAGTGAGTAATAATATAAGATAAATAAAGTGAATTAAATAAACATAAGAAAATGATTATTATGAGTAGTAGTGACTGATGAAGTGAGGCCAATATTTCGTGGACACTTGATTTACACATTTTTTTTTAATTTCAATTTTCTTTTTTTTAAAAAAAACAGAAGATACTTTTGTACTATTAAAACTATATATTGATGAACAAATAGCTCAAAGACTATTCAAAACTTATAAACCGTCCAAAATTTCTAAACAATATCACACCAAACTTAATTGGAATATAATGAACATAATGCATGTTTTCTTTTTCCTCATTCGTCAAATAAAAGTTGCCCTAGCAGCTAAATTAAACCCTTAACCTTATGGTTCGTTCAAAGGTATGACTCTCTTTAGGTGTATTTTGAGGTGGCAATTTCATTTAATGTCTCTTACTATAGATCAAAAGGTTTGGCTGCAAACTCAAACTACAGAGTATAAGAAGATATGTTAAAGGATTGTAAATAATCACCTACAAGTCTACAACCATATTATGTCTGTGTATTGTGTGAAATTCTAATTTAATGATCGATACAATTATTTTCACGCCGCAGAATCTGTCAACCACTAGCCCATACTACCAACGACCACAAGACTAACACACACCACTAGTAAATAAAAGAGGCAACCCTACCAAATCGTATCCTCATGGAGGGTTCGGCCTTGATAACCTAACTTCCCATTGAGGGCCGGCTTAGGGTGGAGAGAGAAAGGAGTGAGGGAGGAGAGAAATAAAGGTGAATATTAGGGATGGATCGGATAACAATACGCAGAGGTAATACGGTAATATGAGTATTGTGATTTGTGAGCGTTGTTTAGCTCCTGATTAACTTATAGTTCTGATAGTACCGTTCATCTTACCTAAATTAAAAATGAATTCGAAAAGAGCACGTGTCAGAGAGCACCCACAGCCCCTCACACGTGGGGCAACATAGTTGAATAGCTTGACTTAAGGCACAATAAAAGGGTGACCCTAGTCAAACACCAAAGGATTATGCTTCACATATTTATATTTTTCAGTCAGAATAATTGGCTCATCAATGAATGATGAATAAATAAAACAAATAAATTTAATAAAACAAAACAAAATAATTAGCAGCTGTTAAGAGACTTACACTAAAGAAATCACAATATCAGAAGATCACGACGCCGTTAGCACACGGCGCATTAACGGGCTTAGAATTGGTCATTCACAACTTGTATGTGTGTTGAACTGTTGATGTTGATATTTCTTCCTTCCTCTTCACCTCGTTTTCTAAGTATACATACTTATTATATATGGTACTTCCTTCGTTTTCGAAAACTGCAATAAGGTTGTATATTTTTGTCTGAGATAAAATTTACTTTGTTCCAAACTTTCGAAAACGTATGAGGTATTTTTTTTCTCTCTCTCTTTTTTTCCTCAACAACCCTACTTAAAAATTCAATAAGTTCAATAATGAGTAAATATAAATGCCAACCCTAGTTTTTGTGTGTGCTAATTAGGGGTATTGATAGTTATTTGTACTTTTTTGTGATTTATTCGACTAGACATGCACTGATAATTTAATTTGTTTCTAGAAAACGTATTGTTACCAAAAAAATAAAGGCATATATATATAGGGTGTGAAAGGTTAGTACGTGATTTTGGCACTCTATAACTCAATCTCCGCACTCCAATCCAATCTCTTTGACAATTATTTTCTAAGATCTTTGTATAATAGAGTGCATAAATTTATAGTGGAGTGTTGAACTGTCGATATGATCTTATTTTTATAAAGTTGAATTTGGTAGAACAAAATTGAACTTAACTTAGCAATGGATGAATTTAATTGCATGAAACTTAAATGAACAACTACAATGAGGAATACAAGTCATTTGAGCTTTTCTATATAATTACATGATTCTATGCACGAATCTCATCTCTATCCTTATATACGCCTCTTTAAATGTAAAAAATTAGTTTTTATGTGCACGCGCGATGTGTGTTAGACCTATGAAAGTTATATTTCATCAATAATGACTATATTGATGTATCATGTTAAATGTTTATAACTAATTAGCAGCAACATAGTTATTTAATCTCAAATGTAATTATATTGTAAATGAATATGACTGAAATTCAAAATAATTTCACATTGTTCAATCAATTTTGGGTTTTTTAATGATTTAGTTTTTTGCTAATTAATTAAGTCATGTAATAATACAATTTCATTTTTAATTACATAATAAGCAAAAGTAATGCTTAACAATAATTGTGTTCGATTACTCCACGTTATTAAACTTCTTTTGTCTAGTTTACACTAGTTAAATTGCATATCAAATCAGATCAGTTCAGAAATAACAAGGGTCAGTCGATACGGGACGAGTTTTCTCTCATTAGAGATTAGATCATCAAATCTAATTTGTGGCCTTGCTTTGTGCTATTGCTTGATGCAATGATGCATAATAATGTCACACATAGGAATGAGTGGCCCATAATAATGATGAATGAAATTTTGGACAAGTGTAGAGTGTTTTGAGCTTCTTCTTTTCATCCTTTTTTTCACCGTAACAAAAAAATAAAAAATAAAATAAAAATCCTAATACTTTTCCGTTTCTTTTTACTGAAAACTTTTTTCTTTTCTTTTTGCATGTCATTTCTTCTTATATTTCTCTTAATCACATGCTTCACTTCACACTCACAACCAAATTTTACCTAAGAATCCGAATCATTACCAAGTTTCCACTAAAAGAATTTTAGATTCTTCACTCCACTAAAATGTATATTGCATATTATCTTGTGATGAGTGGCATAGTAACGCAAAAGTTAAATAACAACGTTTGTTTCCTAAAGTGGGGGAAGTACCTAAATTATTGACGTACTTACTATGAAAGGAAAGCATATGAAAGACTTTTGAGTGAATATAAATGGAGTGATTATCTAATCAGATTTCATAATTATATGACGTTCAAGTAGTAGACCTACATCACACTTTTATTTATTTATTATTTATTATTTTTGAAAAAATAGAATTGTTGTAGTTGTAGTAGTGTGTGGGGTCATATTAATGAATGAAACAACTATTCATTGCACCCAAATTTCATTTTAGAAGTCATCGATAATTAGGTAAAGCATTTCCATAATGTATTTTTTCACCTCATTTCTACTTCTGTCGAAACAAAATTTTTAATCAATATATCATGAATTGTAAAATAATTCCATTTTTTTAAAAAAATACTAAGTTTTGTTTGGTGTATTGTAGAGCCACAAGGACCGAGGACGGGGTGAGAATCGATCGCATGATCTCTTAAAAACGAGAGAGAAGTACTAACCACCCGAGTCATCACGGAATTTCTAGTCTATATCCTATATGGATTTAAAAGGGATATATAGCGGCAAATTAAAAAATACTTACAACTTTAATGGAATTCACACGGAGTAACCTCAACTATTATGAAGGATCGGAGATCGAAATCACACCTGACTCTCTTAAAAATTAAGATATCAAATAAGATCTTACATGGTTATTTTTTATTTATAAATATAAATACTTTGTAGATATTATTGGTTAAAGTGAAATAAAAAATAGTGCAAAATCAAAGTGGAACAATTAAAAAAACGGAGGGAGTATGGTTATTCAATTCTAATGTTTTATTATTGGTAGTGCTAACATGATCGACCTAATCAATTTTTTTATACGAAAGAATAAAGTCAGGCTCATCTCTAGTGTAAAGTGTTTGTTTTTAGTTCAAGATTTATCAATCAATTTTTTAAATCTATATTAGGAAAGAAGTTTGTTCTCATGAATGACCATAAGTCCATAATAAACATGGAGTAGAGTCAGTGCTATGCTTATAGGCAATATGATAAAAAAAAAAAAAAAAAAACAAAAGAGAAAAAAGAGTCAATGTTTAGTTATTGGTTAAATCATCACTATACATGGGATTATGGTGGCGATATTAAATAATTTTGCGATAATAGTGTTTTATTTGGAAAAACTCTCTATGATGAAAATCAAAATCAATATTATATTCAATGATAAATCACCGCGTGAAATGTCACGTACAACAAATAAACAGCAAGAAAATCAATCAATTAACTTAAATTATATATATACCCGCTATAAAAAAAATGAAACAAGCGTTTAACTTAACCACCGCACAATTCACATGAGATTGAGATTATACAAACGTGACATGAATCGAACAACATCCTTGGAGAAAGAAGACACTCGTTAGTTCTTGAGCCAAAGTACTCACACACTTTCAATCTCATCACTAATATATAACAAACTTCTCACTCCTTTGGCATTTTTTTCAAGTGCATTTCTCCTTCAATAATGTTAGGTTTCTCCTCTATATATATATTCATGCAAACTTTAATTTTGCATGCCCATGTAATTATTTCGCCACCTTTTATAACCTCACGTACAAGGGTTTGATCTATTTCTATGCCCTCTATCGTCCATCACAAAATCTACACTAAGCTAGCTACTACTATTCATGAGTAGTCAAGGCAAATCAATTCGGCTTTCACTTCGAGGTTTAGATATATTAAGACATTATATCTTTTGTTAATCTTATTTTATTTACCTGAATGTAGAACTGATTGTTATCTAAAATCACTTGAATTTCTTTGAAATTTTTTTGAGAGAAATAGCCTTAATTTTGATACCAGTGATTTATCAAAATTTCTTGAGAGTATTGTGGAACGAACACGTCTTAATCTCTATTTTCAAGTAATGACAAATATTTTCGATATATAACAATTGATTTTAAAAATGTGTTTTCCCTATCTTATAGTGTATATTAACAAATCTTGTATAAGGTAGTTAAATTAGTCAAATACTTTTTAGCATGATTATTGATTTGACTTGTAACTTCTTAGCTTGTACATTACACAAGCTCAAAATCTAGATGTAAGGCTAATAATCACGATTTCTTTAAATTAACGTAACCATGGGAATGCATATAATGCATGCAAGCTTGTGGTGTCCTTTATGCATGACTTATTCAAATATATATAATATATATATATATAATATATATATATATATATTATATATATTATTATATATATATTATATATATATTATATATATATATATATATATATTATATTATATATATATATATATATATATATTAATTAATATTATATATATATATATATATATATATTAATATATATATATATATATATAAGGAAGCCTAAAAATTAAACTTCAAAAAATCCTAAGTTGGGGGTGGCACTCTGGGGTTAAAATATCGTAGATATATTTTCTTCAACGGAGGGGTATTATTTTTAATACGGAGTATTTTTTCTATTACCCCCACTTTCCTATCAGACTATTACAAATTGTCAAGTCAGATTATTACGAATTATTTTTTGAATGTACCAGCACAAAACATGAGATTTAATCCATATATACTATATTATTTTTATTTGATTACTGTATTTTATGAGATCAATTTCACAAAATTACAAGATTTCTCTATTCAATTAATTAACTATGCTAAATTGCGAATGCTTCCAATAGAAAGACCAATATACGTGCAATAAGAGGTTTATAATAAGTAGACAATTGATCAATTCTATGCATGGAATTCAGGTGTTCATTCAAACAAACAATTTAAATAATAGATTTGAAAATAACAAAAAAATAAACAATAGTATTCATTATTGACCATTGATTTGGGATCAAATTGTCCACTTTAATCAAAAGTTAATATAATTATTATTAGTAGTACCTGTTATTACTCAGCATATCATCATTACTCGTAAGTGACTCATATTTTCCAATTAGAGTGGCGCTACAACTAGCTATTAGCTAGCAGCCATTACAAATGTTGAATTTTGTTGTCTTTATATAATATGTTGCCAATTGTGTCATTTCCTGATGCTTCTTTCTTGTTTCCTCATTTGCATCCTACTTCATTAATAATCCATGGAGTTGTACCGTTACTGTTTTGTCGGAGCTTGATTTACAATAATATAATAATATTTCCGACCTACGTTAATCTTAAAAAATAGTAATTTCACCATTGTCTAATTGTCTCTATGTTATTGCTCCGCTGAAATGAAAAAGTACTCACGTAACTTTTAAATTAAAATGGAGCATTTAAATTGAGACGGATTATCGAGAGGCAATAAAATGCAAGCCAAATTAAACCAACTTGCAAAGTATAGCATGTTATGGGAAACCCTAATAAAGTAGTCATATTCGACAAATTAAGAAATACCTACGAAATACAAATTATTCTTCACTTTTTTTTTTCCTCTTTTAATTAAAAATATATATTGGAGTACTCACTTTCACTTTCTTTGTTTTTGGTATGTACTCTACTACTCACTTCCTTAGTGTTACTCACAACTTGATGAATTATTCCTTTAGTACATCGTACATAGAAAAGTGAACGCATGAGCCACATTCTGTGAACTCACTCTTCTATTTAACTCAATCCCCTTACATATTAGGATCCTCGTATTCACTCCACGTCAATGAGAACATCCTAATAGAAMAGAGAGACAACTAAGAGGATGAGATTTCCTCGTCAATATGGGTGCTTTAGTATAGAGTCTTTGTGATCGATATAACAATCCGTTTTATTAATCACTATATTGATCTAAACTCTAAAGGGTCACATAATCTGATATACAATAAACTGAGATGTCTTGTATCGTTGAAGCTAAGGACATAACCAGCCAATAAATTAAATGAAGGCAATTAATTAAGAGTTTAATACCCTATTACGTTGACGTGAAAAATTCGAATATCGGGTGGGCTTAAACTCTTAAAAAACACCACCTATCGTTACCCGTTACTTTCCCTGCTAATTATTTTAATATACATGCACATCGCATACGTACTCACGTACTGTTAAGCTAAGAGGAGAATGGACTTAGTTAAAATGTGATCAACTAACCATCTTAATTCAAATCTTCAATTATCTAGTATTAGTAAGTTCTCGAGTATTGTTTTATTAWGTTTTATGAAAGGATAAGCTCTCAACATATATAATACCAAATTCAATCGCTATTAACAACATTTATATAAGGAAGATATATTTCATACTTCAAACTTTTACGCAATACAATAATATGATTAGTTAGGGTCAAATTTTGACTCAATTTTAAAACAAATAAACATATGTTTTAAAAATTAGAGAGTAGTCGACTGATGACAATTGTTATTTTGGTTCATTATGCAAGTATATTTAAACACGTAGTTATTATCGTACATGTGGTTCGCTTGCAAAAAGCAGTATAATTCCTAAATTAACTGTATATTATATTATATACCGTAGGTTTAACTATTATATAATAAAGCTACGAAAGAAAAATTTATTGAATGTATTTGGATATGCCTACATATATTATCTCTTTAATTGTTTTGTTGTAGTATTAGTAGAAATTAGATAAGATATGGTCATAATGTATGATCATTGAAGGTATAACCAACAGAGAATTTCAAAGGATTAAGCTATCATAATTCGTCACTTCACATATTTAATGTATATCAAATACTGTACATTATGAAAAAATAAACCAGAAGCAAAAGGGGCCATTGCATTGTAATTAGCATAACTCCATTTTTGTAACCCATAAACTTACTTAAAGCTAGCCTAGTAACGCGAAAATAATTTCAGACTTCAATAATGATGCAATTGACCAATAATATTTTGAAAAATAATTTTATATGCTCAGCTATGAAGAAGATACATGTGATCTACACAGTCTGGTTAGTGGTTTATAGTCGGTCACTTCATTAAAGCCTTCCGTTTTAGTTTTTATGTATATATAGTTCACTATAGCAATAAGAGCTTGTATAATTAATAGTATTCTGATGATACGTAATATAATAGTTAGATCATTACTTTACTGGACATATTTACGGGTACATTATTATTAAAAAGGGGAGTAATCATAATTGAATCAGCAAACTATAGATTAATAGGACCCATTATTATGTGATGACTGCAGTCAAAAAAAATTGAAAGAAGTTAGATAATCTGTTCCACTACTAATAAATAAAAAGATGACTAAGAAACCAAGTTAAGACAAAGAAGAATAAGTAAGAATAAAAGGGCAATGTCATGGATGAAAAGAATTCTAATATTTCTCCAATTTCCATGAACAGGGAATATGAGCTTTTTGAAAGGGAAATTACATGATGAAAATTGGAACTAACTTCAAAGTGATAAGAGAGCTAACAATATGCTTGATCTTTTGTTATGTGAGCTGCAACTGCACATATATGTCATCCATCTCCATATAAATCTATATTGAACAGTTAATTTTGTTGCAAACAGAGCTAAACGTTGTCCAAACCCTGAGGCCAATGAGAAAACGGGTACGGAACCTGCACCCTCAATTTTATATTATTTTTCCCTTCGGTGAGAACATTATCACATGATTTCTAGGTTAATTAGTCGCGGAGAATTCTAATTTGAATGAGAAAACTTCTTACTCATTGAAAAGTGTCAAAGCACGGGGGACGATAATAGACAGCTAAAATAATTAGAATTATTGGAAAGACTAGGAATAGGTTATTATGTAAATGGTTTTCAATGTGTCGGTCGTGGCGGAGGTACTGGGGTATATTTATCTCTTCTGTTTTTTTTTTTTTTTCATAAATAATTTTAGTTATTTGGTAATGAGTTTGAGTAAGTATGAGAGGGGAGCCATAGTAAAGATTGGGAGAGAAGGTTTATCATGACGAAAAAACAAATTAACTTTGACAATGGTTAAATTAGGACTACTCAATAAAGTATGATTGCGACATTCAAAAACTTTTGTCTTTCACTTTCAATACTTTAATATATCATTTATTGAAATACTAGTTTTCTATTACCAATATTGCAAGTTAGCATAATTTTTCATGGGAAACATAGTATTTCCAGAACAAAGAAAATACTTTGGAATGATGAGTAGTAGTAGTTAAAACTACATTCTTACCTTTCAATTGGTTTACATTAAAAGGAACACACCTATCACAATAAGCTATCAAATTAATAGACTCGTGATTCAAATAATTTTCTTACTATCTCACATAAAGC
>SNQN01000728.1:13284-31310 GCA_008642245.1 Bassia scoparia
AATGTCAATTTCTCATGCAACTCATTGACTGCTTCGTCCTGAGCTTGTCCAGTGTTTTTTACCAATCTTGCACCAATTTCCATCACCTGAAAACAATCAATAARCTTATTAGTTGGCATTGGACACAGTGTGGACAAACTAACTAAAAATCGGACATGTTGGTTTATGCATGTAAGGTGGATATAGTTAGAGTAAGTTTAACTACAACAAAACAATTGATGCGGAATTTCTAATACATATACCTGGGTCTGGAAAAAACTAGCCCAAAAGCGAACCATAGCACGTTCAAACGGATCAGTAGGCAGAAGCCTAGGGGKATGATTAGGCCAGGTCTCGTCGATGTATTCAAGAATGACTAGAGAATCAACAACAGGCTTGCCATTGTGWACAAGAACTGGAATCTTTTCGTAAACRGGGTTGTACTTGAGTAGTGCTTCACTCTTGTTTTTGAAAWCCTCCTCAACGTATTCATAAGGTATGCCTTTGAGTTTAAGGGCTAATTCTACCCTCTTAGAGTATCCGCTTGCCCACTTACCATGTAGCCTTATCTGCTCACTTCCTCCCTCCATTTTTCAGATACTGATCCTACGTGAACCATATCCTTAGAACTAGTTTGATTTCAGATACAAATTGAAAATTTCAATTTCTGAAATCAATGTTATTGTAAGCCATACGCCCATACTAATCAACAAACTTATCAATTCCCAAGATGTATTTGACAAATTTCACCGCCGATAACAATTTTAATGATGATCCCCACCATTCTGGGGCACCGCCGCCGTGATTCTTGACTAGTTCGTTGAAGTGGCCAAATAATTGCTGCAATTTTTCAACTTGAATAATTGTCATGACTAAAATTAATCATGATTATTAATAACATTACACCTTTATTCATACTTTGAAATATGAGCACAAAAGAATAATCTTATGATTGAATGTTACACTGATGTAAATTCAAATCATAAACCGTTTATGTCACATCATTAGTTGATGGTGCAATAGCATCCTATTTTTAGTCATTCAATCCAARAGACAATTTGGATACTCTGCTACCTGCCTTATCCTAGTGATGGCAAATCAAGCCAAATTCGACCTTAGTCTGCCCCGATTCGAGAAAAAAATCCAGTTCGAGATCGATTAAAAAATTTCAATTCCGAATTCGTTTAAATAATTTGACTTCACGTTAAAAGAGGGTCGGATTCAAATTCTAGAAATAATCCGACTTTATGGTTTTTTTATTGATATTTGGATTTTTATTTTTATTGATATTTAGCTTGTGAAAGTATATTACATGTGATTTTTAAAAGAAACTAAAAAAAGAAGAAAATCTTTTTTAAATGTGGTTTAAAGTCGGATTTGGATTGGATTGGAGTCGAAAGTTCGAATTAAAAGTCGAATTCGGATCTGCGGAGTCGGATGTCGGAGGCAAAAATAACATCCGAATTTCTAGAGGTGCATAATCTGACTCCGATTCGATCCGTTGCCATCACTACTTGATCCAGAATCCAATTTCAGGCATATCTAACATAAACTCTAAAAGTTCTGTATTGTTTTAAATAAAATAAATATACGAGTACTAAACCAAAAACCAGATAGCATTTCATAGTTAACTTCCAACGAGTTGAAGATAGATCAAAAGAGTACATAAAACAGAGAAACACAACACTTAAATTACATAGAATTACATTCCAATGTATAAATCAAACCTTTTGATTAGCCCTACTAATATATGGAAGCAGTTTCATCATGAGAAGGGCATTTCAATGACACCAGGAGCTTATTCAAAGCATTTATCCATGAGAATACCGAAGGATGCTTTTCCGGGTCTATAATTGTCTCTTGCCTAGTGCTTCTTCCTGAGCTTTGTCACACCCGAACTGTGACTATACTTTATCTAGGAGTTCCTATAATTCTTTTTGACGATGGAAGAAACATCTTTTGGTATGAAATCGTCATCTTTGCTCGATTACTGTCCTTTCTTCAATTCTTCTACAGCTGTCCTGAGCTTTCCCAGCGTTTGGCCACTTTCTTCCAGTTCCAGCAGCTGCAATCAATCAATCATCAATCAATGAATTCAATCTCATAATTGGGGCGGGTACATACACCAAAAACATCACTAAACAAAAGCAATATGATTGAAGTAGTGTGAATCTGTTGATTAAAAATTCTAGCCTTTAATATATACGCCGGTTCTAGGAGTATAAACCAAGCCCAAAAGCGGACATAGCTCGTCGATAGGGTCGGTAGGCAGAAATGGCCTAGGACATAATAGAGGCCAGGTCATCATCTTATGTGAGACAAGAATGTAACTAAGAACATCGCAATAAGTTTGCCTATTATGACAAGAACTGGACAATTTTTGTAAACAGAGTTGTAACTTCAGCATAGCCTCATTCATGTTTGAAAATCCTCCTCAAACATACTCATAAAGTTATGCCTTTCCAGTTTCAGGTAGAATTTCTACCCTCATTCGAAGATGGCGCTAGCCCCACACACTATAGTCTTACCTACCTTTTCTCCCTCCATCTTATCTCCTTCGTCTTCCCTCGTTCGGTTCTTCTTTGAGCATAACAGTGTTGTTTTTTTACTTAGTTGAGGATGTGAAATTCTTATGATTGCTACCACATGCAAAATTGGTCAGCAATAATATAGGTGCCTAGATACCAAGAAGGGGGACTTGTGAAGACTAACACAGCTCCTGTCAATAGTAAACAGTGCATATAAGCGACAGAAGAGAAGCAGCAAGATGATTCAAGATGCTCAAAACGGTACTCATTCATCAAATTGATCATTAGGTACAAGGGGTGTCATTATCAATGAAGTAGTGGTTGGTAAAAGGGGTGGTCCGGAATCCCTAAATGGATCATCACCACCAGCACTGCAGCATTGACGCGACAAAGAGCACAGAAAACAATAATCACTACTAACTAGCAAAAAGCTAAGCTATAATACATTATACTCTACATAAAACACTATCAGTAATAACCACTAACTCTCCGTATAGCTCCCCCCGCAAGCTATGGGGTGAGTAGAATCTAACTCCAAGCTTGGAAGTAGAGTGTTGTCTCGAGAGTCGATGGCTGGTGAGAATGTCAGCTAAGCTGATGATTGAGAGGACCATACTGTGGTTAGATGTCGACCATAGAGACCTTGTCTCGATGAAGTGACAATCCAGTCTAAACATGTTGTGCGCATCTATGAGGAATTTCTTTGGTATGCTGAACAGAGGGCTGCTTTGTTATTGCACTTAAAAGACTGCAGGATAGAGTTTCTTAAGACCAAGATCTTTCAAGAGCTGCTGCAGCCAAGTGGACTTCACATGATGAGAGCAGAGCTCATATTCTTCAAGTGATGACCTGGCTACTACTGGCTGTTGGATATTCCAGGATAGGAGATTGACTAGCAGACACAAAAGCCAATGTAGATTTTCTGTGTGACAGGGCATCCTGGCCCTCAAATCCCTATCAAAGATAGGCAGTGAGAACTGCTGCATTTTTGATGCTGCAGAATGCTCTGACGTGGGGAAAAATTAGCTACCTGATACCTCTTGTGCAGTTTGCATGTGCACAGTAGAGGTTTATGCATAAATTTGGCTTAAGTGTGACTCGTGAATGCAATGTAGGAATCCGAGTGATGGTTAAATTATCAATTGCCAACATATCTTGTGTTTGGAGTGGCTATCAGCCCATAAAGATCTCCTGGTCCACTGTGAGCTGGATGTGGACCATTAGAGGCAATCGTCACAGGTTTGACTTGGTGCAGGCCATACTGCTTGGATCATGTTCCTTTGCATATTTTTGCTTGTGAGAGGAAGAAACCCTGTGAGCTTCCTATCAATTTCAGATACCAAGAATACCTCTGAATGTCACCAAATCTCCTCATGCTAGATAGCGCTGAGATGACAGCTATGGACTTTGGTGTCTTGATCATAGTAGGAACTCATTCCCAGTATCAATAGTCTATCCATAATATCATGATATAGCACAGGCAGAGAGTTTCCTGCAACTTAAAATAAGTGAACAAATGATATAGCTCAGTTCTGATCGGCACATACCCAGTTTTCGCTGCCTGTGAGTTTAGGCAAAACCATGACTCTAGCGAGGCCTGCTTTAGGCCATATAGAGATTCCTGAGTTTGGCACTACAAGATTTGTAGCTTTTTTTCTGAATTAGAATCAATCTGATATTTGGGAGTTCCCAATACCTGTCATAGCCTGTAGAAGTGACTGTAGACATCCCCATTTAGAGTCTCCATGAGAGAAAGCATTCTTCACATCCATTGACATACTTCCCAGTCCTCCCATAGCAGCTACTGCCAATATAGACCTCACAGTAGTCATCTTAGCCACAGGAGCAAATGTCTCCTCATAGTCAATGCCATACTTTTGCCTGCATCCTAGGATCACAGTCTGGCCTTGTGTCTTTCAACTGGGCCATCAGGGGTGGTTTTTTCTTGTACAACCACTTGCAACCTATGGCTTCTTGCTTGGAGGGTAATGGATGAGCTCCAAGTGCCATTGTTTCCAGGGCCTGGATCTCTTCATTCATTGCTGTGATCCAATGTGGATATTGCACAGCTTCTTTGAATGTTGTAGGATCTTTGATTATGTGATTTGGCCAAAAATGCTGCAAAATGAGGTTTGAGTTATTATTGAAGCCATGTTAGCCATTGCTATAGGGGCAGCTTGTGTCAGCAGAAGTCTGAGTCAATGAGACAAACCTGAAGCCATTGAGGCTGTTTCCTAGCTCTGTTTGATCTCCTAATCACAGGCTGTAAAGGAGGTTGTGGAGGATTATCATGAGCCTCATCTTGTGCTACTGCTTCTCTCACTGTGGTGTCTTTCAATAGATTGGTGACTGAGCTTCAGGTGTTCAATCCGGATGTCAGGTTCATGTTCAGTTCATCCTCCTCTGATTCACAGAGCCAATTCCACATCCTGATCACATGGAGAAGTAGGCAGCTTTAATGGGAGACTTGGCTGACTTTGCTTGCACGGAAAGGAAATATTTTCCTCATGGAACTTCACATCTCTAGTGACAACACCTGCTGTCTGAGAGACTCATCACTCTGTACCCCTTTTGATTCTCTGGATATCCGATGAACATGCATGGCAATCCCCTAGGAGAGAACTTATCCTTGATTGCTGCTAGGGATTAAAGCTATGCACAGGCACCCAAAGACTCTCAGCCTGTCATAGTTAGGTTTGTGCCAAATATCCTCTCATAAGGACTATATTGCCAACACTTTTATGGATCATATTGATGATGTTGGGTAGCAGCAAGACACAGTCACCACAAAATTAAGTGGTAAGCCTGCTTGGAATCTAAGTGCCCTGGACATTCCAGTAATTTCTATGCCTCCTTTCTTACTCTCCCATTCTGCTCGTGGTCATCCACACAATGATGTTTGATGGATGATACCGGAATCTGCAAGAATTTCTTACAACTCCCATCTTGAACTCCATTCCATTATAGACCGATGATTTTAACCTGGCATGAATTGGTTTTCTCACCATGTTTACAAAAACTTGATTTCTCATAATGCCTCAGACTTGAGTTTCAACAAGTGAACCCAAGTGGCTCGGAATAATCATCCACTATGTGAGAACAGTACCTTGATGATTCCTGGTTTGAACCTTATAGGGTCCACAAATCAGCATGAATCAATTCAAATTTAGATTGCACAAGATTCACTCAGGGTGAAAGGCAATTTGGTGAACTTAGCCATAGGGCAAATCAAACAGATTTCATTGTCATTGCAGCAAGCAGATTTAACACAACCAAGTTTTTGCATTGTACTAGCAGAAATATGCCCTAGTCTATTATGCCAACAGAATACATGTTCATTCTACTTTATTACAATTCATAAAACACCAGAGAACTGCTGCTTTTTCTGCTTGCTTGCATCTGATCTTTCAGTAAAAAAGTCCATTGCTAGCTCTTCCCTGAAGCTTTAACCCTTTGAGTTGCAGAATCCTGTATAAGCACAATTTGTCCATCAAATTTAACCTCACAGTCATTATCTTTGATCAGTCTACTCACAGATAGCAGATTGTGCTTTGAATTCAGGCACATATAGGACATTTCTGAGTTTCAGGTTATTTCAACAACACAGTGCCCACATGTGTAACCTTTGTGCTTTCACCATTTGGCAAATTGATTTTCAAATTTCATTGGGTTGTTTAACCTGCTGAAGCATATTCAAGGAGGCCACCATATATCTGTGGCTCCAGAATCCACAATCCACTTTTGAGTATCACATGTGACATTGCTACAAGAAATCATACCTGCAAAGGCTGAGTCTGCACTTCATCTGAGTCATAGGTAGCCTTGCTTGACTTGAGTAGATGGGATGACTTCAACAGCTGCTCTATTTGCTGGGGTGTCAGTGTGAATTATCTTCTTGATTTGGACATTAGCTGCCACTCTTGTTCCCTGTCCTCCTTTGTATCTCGAGCCCCCAGCATTTCCTTATCTCTCCCTTGGTTTGCTTTGGATTTGGGAGTGCCATTTGGGTAGCCAATCACTTTCCAGCACTTCTCAGCCACATGACTCTTTCTCCACACACATGCAACCACCAGCCTTGTCTGGTCTTGAGTCTTGCATACATTGCAGAGGACTCCCCTCACATCTGACAGCATAGAGAGACTTCTCTGTGCCTCCTCCTGTGGATTGCAGCACATGCTTCTTCTACAGTGGGAATTGTGCCGTGCATGAGCATCTGTGTCTTTCATTGTAGCATAATCATCATCAACTCCTGCAGGAATTGAAAGAGATGCATCTCCTCTTCTCCCTATGCATAGCTTCTATGAAGCAGTCACTTCAGGGGTCATTTGTGTAATGGCTGGATACACGTTATGCCATTCAATCTCCTCCCACAGAGATTTGATGTTTGTGTAAAAATCAGTGATTGGCATGCCCTTTTGCTTGATGTCATAAACTTTGTTGTTCAATTTGAACTTTCTAACCCCATTTGTCTGCATAAACTCACTTCAAGTTGCTCCATAATAGCAGCTGCTGAAGGTCGATGAACATCACAGACCTTTGATGTTCAGTCATTGAGCCTGTGAGCAAGAAATCACCATGCTGTTGCATGTATCCACTGCTCAGCCTTGCTCATCTGAGGAATCTCTTTCACCAATTCCAGTAACAAAGCTCCACTTTCTCTTAGATGCAAGACACAACGTCCATTTCTCTCCTCCATTTCTGTACGTTACCTGCTCCAGAGAGCTTGCCAATGCTTACATAGTGGATGATTATCGATGGGATGTAAGTAGGTGGGCTTTGCGTATCAGACAATGTGATTTTAGTGGCCATTTGATCACAGTCTAACAATAACAGGAAGCTTCGAGCCAACTGAAAAGAAGAGAGAAGAAAGGAAAGGAAAAAGCAGAGAGGAGAGAACAGCTTACTTCAATTACACTGAGTTTTTGAGCAACCTGGCTCTGATACATGAAGACTACACAGCCTTGTCAATAGAACAGTGCAAAAGGAAGAAAAGCAGCAAAGATGATTCAGAAGATTAGCTCAAACGGCTCATCATTCAATCTGAAGTCATTAGGGTACAAGGTGTATATATAACAAGAGTAGGTAGGGTGTGTAGAAAGGGTGGTCGGATCCCTAAATGATCATACCACAGCACTGCAGCATGGCAGACAAAGCAGAGAAAACAAATACTACTAACTAGAAAAAGCAATATATACACTTATACCTACATAATATACACAAGTATTACACAAGCATTCCCATCAATTGTTGTGCGGTGCATCAAACAAGGTTACGTCTTACGTGTTAAGTTGTCAGTGTTCATTAAAGGTCAGCAAAAATTGTATCTGTGCCAGCGATTAGCGATCAATAAATCATACTTCTCAATAGCGATTTTGCTCTATGTTAAAATATAAATAAATGCCAAACCATCTTCTGCCCCACATGGGTATCCTTGAAATTTAGTTTCATTCTGCACAAGCTGAAAATTTTAGTTTTATTTTACCATTTGATTTACTCAGATCTTTTTTAATCTCAAATACCCGTGTCGGAGTTTGACATTTAGACGATGAGTACAATATTGGGACATTTAATTTGGACTAAAATCTTTGATAATTTTTCAAAATATAGCCGAGTCGGAACCTGGACATCAGTAACTAGTTTACAAGACTAATCAATCAAAAATTGAACATCCAGCAGGACGTATTAGTCCAAATCTCACAGCCACTTTTTGATAAACAATAGATGAAATGGATCATAAGCCCCACATTGTGAGGCACAAGAGGTGGTGATTCTTGACTATTTGTTGTATTTGCAATGATTGTCATGATTTTCAGTTGTCATAACTAAAGATTAACCATGATTAAATAATAAAACCACAATTTGTCATAATTCGAAGAATGGCTCAAAAGATTATCATGACTAAAAGTTCCAGCTAATTGGATTTGAATAGCCTAGTTCAAGCTCAAAAGTTGTTATCAGTTTGTTTTATTCATAAAGTTGTGTCTTTAGTTAGAATATTGTTAGGTTCTGTTGAATTGAACTGTAAGTTATTGTTGGACATATTTGGTATATGAATATCATTCTTAGATTAATGATAGGATCTGGAGTTGAGACGCTTGACAAGCAAAGCAGCTACTAGTACACGTTATTGTTAATTTGATCCGGAACAAACAGTCGTTTATTGACTAATCTGCCAGGTTCAGTTAGTTTCGGGGTCGGGTTAGGTTCCAGCTTAATTGCTTCTAGAAACAAGAAACTGATACGAGAAAGTAGCCTAATAGTACTTGTAACAACTTTTCATAGATTATGCTTCCTCAGTTTGTTGTATTGCATTAATGCCATTAAGGCTTTATTGTAGCTAATTTTAGAATAGATTGAATGAATAGCTTAGCCTTGCTTTCTTATCCTTTCCCTTTCGCACCGTTATTTTAATTTCAACCATTGTCAATATGGAGAGGATTCTTTACGGATTGAGCTAAGAATGAGGATTTCTGCTTATTTCAAAATTCTAGTAGAATATTATTAGTAAGGTTGTGTTTTAATACTTTGTGCTGTTTAAGAACGGAACAAATTTGATTCTGGAAGAGATTGCATTAGGCTCCGTTGCTTTGGAGGAAAACATTTCAGTTGGTAAAATATTTTCCATGGAATACATTTTCCGAAGAAAATTGTAAATTAGAATGTTTTTTCATTGTTGTTTTGTATGGAAAAATTGTTTTCTTAAAACTCATTTTTCTTTGTTTGTTTGAAGAAACCTTACTTGAGAAAAGAAAGGAAAATTGTTTTCCTTTGTGTTCGGAAGGAAAATGATTTCCTTGTGAATGAAAAATGATTTTCCAACCAAATTTTCCTTTTACTTTGATTTTGCCAAACAAACAAGGGAAAATGGGAAAATGATTTTCTGGGAAAACATTTTCTTCCAAAACAAACGGAGCCTAAACATAATTTGAAGATTATTTTGTGGCAATGATAAGTTGATAACTGCATAACCGGAAAAAAGGTAATATGTATATCTAGATAATAGAAAGAAAAAGTGTGAAACATTAAAGGCCAGAAAGCTCATCAGCAGAATCTATACAGTTGCTACCCAGGCTCACTATATGCATCTCTATCAAAAGAGCACCTGCACAAGTATAACCCTGAAGAATTTTCCAAATTGAGTTAGTTGTTGAGCAAATAACCTATGGAGTAAACAGCTTGCATCGAACTATTCAAGGCAAACATTGGATTGAAATTTTGCATAGCATTGTTAACCACCTTTGTATGTGAACTTCAAATATGCCACCATTGAGGTATCTGACAAAGCCTTGGGGATTCGATCACTAGTTTAAGCTTCTGGTTGAGAAGATTATTTGACATGGTACAGGAAACAAAATGCAGTCGAAAGAAAGTACCTGATAGTCTGATACCAGGCTCGCATGATAGATTGAACAACGAATTATACAATGCTCCAACCAGGTTCCCTAATAGAACTAGATTCTTTCATCAGGTCTCTAATCTCCTCTACTTTGTCCCATTGCCCAATATCAGCACACATGTTAGACAAGGATACGTAAGCGCTTGAATCAGATGGCTGCAAATCAATAACTTTCTMTGCTGCTCGTCCTCCAAGTTCAACATCACCATGTACTTTGCAGGCAGCCAACAATGTTCCCCAAATTAAGGCATTAGGCTTTATAGGCATGTTATTGATAAAATRTTCTGCTTCTTCTAGTCTTCCAGAACGACCCAAAAGATCAACCATGCATGCATAATGATGAAGATGAGGTTCAATCCCGTAYTCTTCCAACATAGAGCTCAGATGTGAGTATCCTTCCTCTACCAAACCAGCATGACTACAAGCAGTTAAAACCCCAACAAATGTCACAACATCAGGTTTCAAGCCTTCACTTTTCATAGCTTCAAAGAGTTTTAAGGCCATTTCAGCTTTTCCATGTTGTGCATAGCTCACAATCATTGTTGTCCAGCTGATTAAGTCCGGATTTATTATCTGATTGAAAGCTTTCTGGCAGTCATTGACAACCCCACATTTTGAGTACATTTTAACTAGTGAACTACCAACAGAAACATCAGACTCCAAACCTAATTTAATGATGAGAGCATGCAATTGAATTCCAACGTCAATTCTCTTTGAAAGAACATCAGACCCAAGTATAGATGACACTGCATAACAGTCAACTTGAAGATTAGCCACAAGCATTCCATGTAGAACAGACAAAGCTTCTTGAATGTTTCCGGCTTGAGCATACCCTGAAATCAGAGCTGAGCACATAACTTGATCTTTATGAGGAATCATGTCAAACACCCTCTTTGCTAAATCTAGAGCACCACATTTTGAATACATGTTTACAAGTGCACCTCCAATAAGACTCTCTCTGCCATACCCASCACGGAAAGCATAGCTGTGAATTGCCTTACCAATTAAAGGAATGTTAAGGGCAGAGCAAGCCGTCAAAACTCCCATAAGAGTCATTTGATCAGGCTTGATCTTCACAGACAGCATTTCTCTGAACAGCTCAATGGATTTATGAGCATACCCATGCTCAACTAAACCAGAAATCATTGAGGACCAAGAAATGACGTCTTTATCAGGAATATCTCGGAAAACTTCATACGAGTCAAGCAAAAGACCGCATTTTGAGTACATAGTAAACAGTGAGCTACCTACAAAAATATCAAAGGTCAAACCTGTTTTAACTGCATATGAATGAATCTGTCTCCCGGTATATACACAGTCTATGATGCTCAAGATACTAGAAATGGAGAAGTTATTTGGTTTCAGACCATTTAACAACATTTTGGAAAACAGATTCATTGCTTTGTCCAATTTCTTATTTTGAGCAAAAGAAGATATCATGACAGTCCACACACTTTGATCTTCGTAGTCATCCTGTTCCATATACAACAACTCAGATAATAGTATCTCTCCCACTTTGGAGTAAGTACTAATCAGCGAAGCCACCACTGCAGACTGTGCAGCCAACCCTGATTTGACGATGAATGAGTGCATCTGCATAGCTACACCAACCCTGTGCGACTTGGCACATGCACTGAGTATGCTAGTGAGAGTATATTCATTCACCTCAACCCCTCCTTTTCTCATCTCTTCAAATAGCCTTACAGCAGAAGCAACATCATTTTTTTGAACATAACCATAAATCATAGTGTTCCACGAGACTGCATTTTGAACTGGCATGTGTATGAAATTTTTCTCAGCTTCATCCATATGTCCACACTTGGTATAAAAATCACTAATATTAGTTCCTACAACGACATCTTTCCCTGCATCATGTTTAATCACCAATCCATGAATCTTTCTCCCTATATGATCATTCTTAAGTGCAATACAAGCACCTAAAACACCAGAAAATGTGATACTATTAGGGATCACAGCACATTCACGCATTCGACAAAACAGCTCCATAGCCCTTTCATGATCCCCATTTTTCACAGACCCATTTATCATGCTATTCCAACAAACCACATTTTCTTCATACGGCCAATCATTAAACAACTGAAATGCATCATCAATTTGACCCTTTTTGGCAAAGAGATCAATTAAACCAGAACGAACATGCCCATTACAGAAGAACCCATCTTTCAATGTAAGAGTATAAACCATTTTTCCATACAACAAAGACCCTAAACCACTACAAGCTGATATAACACTCCCATAAGTAAACTGATTACTAGCATAACCTTTGGACCGCATGCGACAAAAATACCTCCAAGCATCACCATATAACATATTATTATTATGACCRGAAATCATAACATTCCAAGAGATGGAATTTGGGCTAGGTATTTCATCGAACAGTTGGACTGCATCATTTATCTCAGACAGTTTCAAGTACCAAGCAGCTAACGAATTTTGAATGAACGCATCAAAGTGAAGAATGGATGATTTTATCACATGGGCATGGAAACATTTCGCATCTATGATTGTAATCAACCTTGATTTGTTCAATGAAGCAACAATTTGATAAGGGTCAATGTAATTACTGCGATATGGCTCATTATTTGCAGCATAATTTAGTGGATTTTCAAGAGCAGCAAAAGAACACATGAATTTACCAGAAAAAATTGACCTTTTGGGTTTAATTGACATATGATGAAGGAAAGAATTCATGGTAATTGCTTTCAAGTCTTCAATCTTTCTTCTAATAAGCTCATAAGCAAAAAAAGACAAAAAAAAAATAAAATTTCTGCTCTGCAAAATGACTTAAGTAACACTTAGTATAATGTATAATCAATTTTTTTTTTTTTACTACAGTGTATAATTTCAAATTTGAAAGCGATCATTATAAAGGAGAAATTGATGTGAATAATCATATTACTAAGTAATGCTCAAAAAAAGAACAAATTGAGGATGTACTTAAGATATTGATATTGCAAATAAAGCAATTAAAAAAAAAAAGGAGAGAAACCGTGGAAAAAAAAAAAGGAAATTTTGGTACTTGTTTAATACATTTTGTCTTTGGTAGATTCAAAAATAGTCAGATGGCCAGTTGGTCTAAGGCGCCATTTTCAGGTACTGGTCCGAAAGGCATGGGTTCGAAATCCCATTCTTGACAAAACATTTTTTTGTAACATTTTGTCTCTCGTTTTATTGTTTATATCAATTTTTTCTTCTTTTTTTCGAAAGAACATTATTACTTCGTATATCAATTTTTATATTAGATACAAGATTTTCTATAATTGTTATAGATTAATAATTAATATTTAATGACAAAAACAAAGAAATAACCAATGTAATTAATGATTTTTTTTTTTTAACAAGATCTAATGTGGTTTATCTCAATCAATAATAGAGGTCAGGTAATGTTGCTTTACATTAGCAATAGAGTTTTTTAGGTAGCAATTTTTCATCAGCCTTCGACAATAATGTTAACTTTGTAGGAGATATTTTACACATCAGATCAGCTGACATATAATGAGAATAATTCTAGTGTGAATACTAATATATACATTCCCTATTGTCCAAGAATTACTAATCATTGATTCATGCCCATAACTGAATAATGAGCTCTTGTACGAAACTGATTATGCAAGCTAAGTATGTTGAAATTGTTTGGTGCTTGATATTGGGCGCTGTCTGGTTTGTGGGTTTTAATCTATATATCATAGATTGATGTGTCGCATAGTGTAAACTGTGATGTCTAGTCGTTGCTCTGTTCATGCAGTAGGATGTCGATCTGATATGGGTAGTCTAGGGTGTGATGGGTAGTTGGTGTTGCGTGCTTGGGGAGCATCGTACGGAATAGGTCGGGATCGACGGAGTGTATGGCTTCTTAAATGATGATTGTGGCATGTAGTACGCTGGAGCGGAGCGGGAGCCGAGTGGGGCAATGTTCCGATCGATATGTATTGTTGATCATGTGTAATCGATGGATTGCTCACGTCAAATTGTTATTGCGACTTTTCTCGGTGACTATCTTAGCCTTAGCTGGTTATCGCTTGTGCGAGGCTCCTGTCTTTGTGAGTCTACTAGAACTGTAGTAATCCAAAAGGCGCGTAGGCTAACAGATAATCTACCTATGGAGTCGCCTAGATCTCGGATACTCGTTACAGAGCTCCATTGCTAGCTAGAAAGCCGTGTTGAAGGGTGGGGGGTTCAATTGTAAAGTGTTCGGTCATGCTGTTTTCTTGCGCGACGTGTGATGAAGTAGCTCAGATGGGATCAGCGGCGGGGTGCGGCGCGTCATTTCATGCCTAGGACCATGACGTGTCGTGGTCTTAGTGGCCATTCATTGAAAACGAGTCACCTTCCTCGTAGTCATTCCAGTTTTTTCTTTTGCTTAATTAGTGCCTTGGGTAGAGCTGCTGATTATTGTGTGATGAGTATGAATAGCCTGCTTTCCATCTTGTACGGGTTCGATTTATGCCATAAATTATCTGGTCATCCTTTGACGTCTTGAGGGTGGTGGGATTTGCCATGAATCATCGTCTCGTGAATGCAAGCTCCTTTGTCAATGCGATGCACCTCAGGGATGAATGATGATGTTGCAACTTGGATAAATGCTTGTATCCGGATCCGCTTCTATGATGGGAATTTCCTCGTAAGTCTAGCAATGCATTTTGTGGCGATAAGTGACCGAGCATCTGTTGCCTTCTGCGAGCACCATCTTGTGAGCCTCCCTCTTCGGATTTTGAAGTTAATCTCGTTTATTTTCCCAACCCTTGGCCATCTGAAGGATGCTTGTGGTGAAAGGGGGGTTGTAGAATTAGTATTGACTTTACGCGTCTCTCATAAGCAAGCTGCATATGTCGAGTGTTGGGCTGGCTGCTCATTAGTTGTAAGACCGATTAGGCTGTATGTGGTGGTTTCAAGTGGGAGTTTCCTTTGCGCTCCAGATTTGAAAAGGCTTCGACTATACGAGTGGAATAAGATAGTTTTGTCCGGAATGTGGCTGATGTTTTCGCTTGATCGAACGGTGCCTTGATAGGCAGGGTGCAACGGCCGGTCAGTGGCATGAGTTGGAGCGCGAAGCAAGGGATTGATCTTGGTTTTGTAGGCCGAAAAGCCTCCATTAGTCTTATTGTTCCTGGTAAATTCTCTTCCTTGTAAATGCATGCCAYTGTTTGACATGTACCGTTTTTTGTGGATTCACACACACTACGTCTGAAACTCGGAGCATATTGACTCGATGGTTCGTAGAAAAGCCTCACGAGTGGCATCAAYGCTAATGTACATATCAAAAAATGGAACATTCCTAATGTATACTCCTCTATATTCAATACCTGCAATTCACCAACATCAAATAAAATMTGTTAGCTATTTTWATTCTACGAATTGTTTRYCTAKTCAACAATAATAATATTACAATGCGCATGTTCAGACCATAAAATTAAAAACACGGAGAATAGATGATGACTAATTAATGTATTATACGTACGTTTTTTTGTCGCCAAATCCCTAGTGAGACGAGATCCAATATTCCTTTCGAACAAAGGATGAGTGCAAGAGCCAAAGAATTCCAAAAGGGAACATCAAACCACCTTGAAGAGCAAGAGATTCCTAAAAACTTGCCGACATAACCCAAAACTAAAATAAACTCTATACGAGCAGATGATTTTGTAATAGCGTAAATGTTAGTTTGTAATCCTAGTGTTGCACAATACACAGGGAAGAAAACAGCCGAAACAATAGCATCCATTTTCTCGAAAAAAATCGAGGCTAATGGGTGCTCCGGCAATGACAGTGCAAACAGAAAAACAGCAAACATTTCATCCAAGATCTCCCCAATGCCCGCWATTATAAGAATAATGAGAAAAATAAACATGAAATGTGTTTTCTTAATCGCCTTTCCTTTGGGGATGAGACTAACTGTGTATAAAACCAACGGCCTACAAACGAAGAAAATGGCCAGATAGTAACCCATGACCACAAAAGACCGCATGATTTCATCTTTGTTGGTAGAAGTAAACGGTCTGAGCATGATAAAGAAGAAGAAGTTAATGCCCATCATTAGAAGATCGACGATCAAAGAAATGCAAGAAGCCAATCGGCCTAWATCAGAATTGCTTATGCCAAGATCATTTAGATTGTTGCAGGTAACCATGAAAAATGTTTCCGCATTGATGGTTATTAAACTTGATATTCCGGAAGGTGGGAATAAGTTGAGGATGGTGAAGTCATTTTCGCAGGTTAAGGCATATGCAACGGAACCGAATACGATGGACGTTAATGTGCCTGTGAAACAGATAACCACAGCTTTGATGTCCACTCTTCTAACGAGTGCAACCATGTTGGTTTCTAACCCTGATGTTACTAATTGGAATATGAACCCTATGTTTGAAATTGTTTTCAATATGAATATCACACTTGGTGTTAGGAACGCGTGACGCTGAAAATCTTTCTTTGAAAACAATACTCCCATCATAATCACACCACCCTGAAAATAAAAACACAAAAAATATCACCTAAATTAACAATATTTACAATTTTACATGCATCTTACAACGCTCAATAGAACTATTTCTGTAACACACCATCTTATGTAAATTTTTTTTTTTTTTTTTTTTGCAAAAACCATCTTATCTAACTATTTGGTTGCCTGAATTCATCATATCTAGCTATTTGGTTGCCTAAAACCATCTCACCGAACTTTTTCTTGTTGACTACCATCTTATATTTACATTTTAAGCAAAAAGAATAAAAGATGAAATGAGATGAGAAACAAACAAAAATGCAGAAAAAATAAAGAAATCACGCGAGTCAAAGCCAGAATCTGATGGAAAGGTGGAGGTCAACAAACAAAATCCCTACAAAAGATGGTTTTTGGTGAAAAAAAAAAATCTACATAAGATGGTTTGTCACAAAAATAGTTCTACAAAAGGTGATTTTTGACCCTAAAAAATAGACAGCTAAAAAACAACTTACAATCATTTGGGACGTGAATGGCATGCGGAGAGGCTTGAGTAACAACAAGGTGAAGCAACTTACGCCCATGATAATAGCGATGTTGCATATAAGCACAGAAGGCAATGTCGGATCACGCGAATAGAAGTCATCGCCAAAACCGGTGAAACCTTTACCGTTATCACGATCAACTGCTTCGCACAAGATCTTTATATCATGCCATGTACCTTCACTCCATGTTTGATTTAATGTATCAGCTGCTTTTGGCTCCATTTTTTATTTCAATTTTTTTAAAATTTCTTTATTTCTTCAAAATTTTAGCTTTTATGTGATCATCATTTTTTTTAGAGAGTAAAAAAAGTCTCTGGTTTTTTTTTCGAAGAGTGGGGAAAAAATGAAAATTGAAAATGGTCGGTTAAAGTTTTACAAAACAAAAAAATGTTTGCGTTGCTAATTTAAGACACATAAAATAAAAAAGAAGTACCTAAATTATTTATAACCACATGTTCTTATAATCCTTATTTAAGTACTTAATTAATTTTTATGTTCTTTATTTATATTTTTCATAAGCTTGGTTGTTATATAGCAACAGGTTTGTACTTTTTAATTAGTCAACCTATATATATACACACACTGACACATAAGCTAAGCATTTTTAACCATCTACTTTTAACAATTTATACTTTTATATAATTAATAAATATAGTTATAATGGTGTGAGATACGCATTAATAATTTAATACACGATAAAAATAACATAAAAACCTTCAACTATTATTATTGATTTGCCTTTTATGCACGCGATGCGTGCGACTTTCTGTCATACATATAATTTGGGCATTGTACGTTTTAAAATACATTGTAGACTTAATGTTGTTATGAAATAGTAAAATAATGTACTTACAAAGATTAATAAAAACAACACATGGTGGTGTACAATAATTCTATTATTTTTTTTGTTTTATTATTGTAAGTGAATTTATATACTTTGTATTTACTGCTCGGAGTATTTCGTATTCTATTAATTAATTATTCTTTGTTTGCATCACTATTCAATCTATGGCAGTAACATGTCAAGTAATTGAAAGGTAACACTATAATTATCCAAAAGTAAACATAGTCATTTATACATATGTATTTAACTATGAGATAAAATAAATTATATCTACGAAAATATA
>SNQN01000728.1:31335-50958 GCA_008642245.1 Bassia scoparia
ATTATGTACCACATAGATATCAAAAGTAACATACTTCTTTCGTTTCTCAAAATCGTCTCACTTTGGGTTTTTTTTGGAATCGAGTCAAAATTTGGTGAGTGATGATGTGTATGGTGGACAAAAAAAAAATGATTAAAGTATGTGTATTGATGAATATTTTAATAAAGTAAGTAGAAAATGAGTATTTTAATTGTGGTCCTCTACATAGAAGAGACAATCGAGTTTTTTAAGTTAGTACTCATTCCAAAATTGTAAAGAAAGTAAAGTGAAACAATTATGAAATTTTTCAAAAAAACCGAGACTATTTTTAAGAAACGAGAAAGTATAAATTTACAATTACTTCATATATAATGAAAATTAAGATGATAAAATGATTTGCTTTATTATTTTTGTGGATTCATTATTAGTTGTTTGTTATAGAACTTATAGTGAATAAATCTTTATTTTTTATCATTTATTTGATGGGAATATTTATTTGATTCCATGTTGTTGGCTTTCCCAAGGTATACTCATTCACTCTGACGTTTGCAACTTTCAATTTGTTTTTCTATTTTTTCTCAGCTTTCACTTCTCTTCCATTTTTCTTTCATCTTTACAATACTCAGATCTACATCAATCTTCACATGTTTTCGATACTCCGTATACAGACACATAATTTGAGAATTTCGAAGTGATTTTTTCGGGTAAAAATTTAGTATGACATTTTCTTTCTTGTTTTTTTCCTAAAAAAATGTATGTAGTTATGTATTTCCAGTAAAGATTTCTTCTTTTTAATTTTTTGTGTTTTTTGATTGTAAAGTATTTTATGTCTAATTCATGTCTTGATTTTGTTTGATTTTTTCATCTATATAAAAAATTCCAATCTACATCATTCTACTGTATAAAACATTTGAATCAAATTATTGAAACGTTATTGAAATATTCATTTGTTTATTTTTCTTATTTTGCGTTTGTTATTTTAAAGTTTTTCATTTAAATTATCTTGCTTTGATTTGGTTTTTAAGTGGAATTTAATTTATGTGAAAGTTCTTTAATTATTATTTTTTTAAATTTTCTCTGTATGGATTTTTTTATTGTTAGTCATATCTTGTTAATAATCATTTGTTTAAAAAACAATGCAAAATGTTATTGAAATAGCTTTATTTTAGACTTTTAGTTATTCCCTAAATTGTACGGAGTAACTATTAAGAAAACGATGAATTAACCCATAAAAAAAAAGAATTATGCAAGTTTATTATGATGAAGATTAAATTAAAAAACAAACAAACAATTGAAGATCACGTTTATATTACTTGGAGGCCGATACCTATTTGTAGTCCTTTCTTTTATTAGAATGTTTGATAGTTTTTACCTCAATTGTACGATTTTTGATGTTATAATTGTGATACCAAAAAAATTCAAAGTTGTATCACCTTTTCAAATCGAAAATCTCTGGGTTTTTTTACAATATCTTTCATCATGTATTGCTGGTGATCAACACCACCTTTTGAATTCAAAAATTTGCACATCAAATTCTCTCGATACAATTTTGAATTCAATATTTTTGTTTATCCTATTGATGTTGATTTTTTTTTGTATGATTTGTATTTTGAATTATATTTTTGCATATTTTTCAAATACAATGTGCAACTACAGTTTTGTCTTATTTTTTCTTGAATGTAATGTTACCTTTTGAAGTGAAGAGCTGAAGAGTTGAAATTGGTAGTAATTCTTCCCCCACCTTATTCAGAATGAAGCAGGAAGCACTGCTGTGAAGAAATGAAGTAATTTTTCCTCAATTGAGTTTAGAGTTTTTTTTTATGAATTTTTTTTTTTACAAAATTGTGTGAGTTGTATAGTTTTTGATCATTGTTTTTCCTATTACTGATTAGATTGGAGAAAGTTTCTTTTTCAATTTTTGTAATTAGGGAAATTATTGCTTTAATTTTCAATGTTAATGATTTTGCTCTAATTGATTTGATTTGATTTTATTAAGCCCAACGTTTTTTTTTTTTTTTGAATTATGATTGACTTGTATAATCGTTATGCTGATGGAATCTTTTTAATTTGCAAGTGTTGAATTATATTGTGAGTATGTAATTATGTAATTATAGTTGAAGTATGTAATTATGTAATTTATTGTGAAGTAAGGCAGTACAGTAATTTGCTAGGGGGACACCACTCTCATCCTCATCTGGCTCTATATAATAGAGATTGATTTTGTTAATCTATCTCTATTATATAAGTGAAGGGGAGCAATGGTGTCCCCCCATCAAATGTCATTTATACCCTTTCTATGCATTGTTTATTACTAATTTTAATCAAAATGTCATTGATTCATTTAATTTTTTTTAAAGTAATTTCACATTTATCACTAATTTCAATCAATTAATCTCATAATTGATTCATAATGTATGGCAAACCTTACTGTCAATGTTCCATTAATTAGCTCTTGATTGATTCATCAATCAATCAATCAATTCACATATTCCCTAAATACATTTAATATTGAGAACTATTTATTTATGTCAATTTCTCATTCATATATCAATGAATTGTGATACAGAGCTACTCTATATACAAATTATACCTCACATCTTACTCACTTTATGGGTGTATAAACCACCCAATTTTCATCTTATATACTCCGTACGAATACTCTATTCAATCTCTCTTTTCTTTATATTCTTCTCCAAATTTTAGGTTTGTAACTTTATAAAACACTTTAGATCTTCTTTATAAACATTTCATAATCTTCATTAGAAAACTTCATGATCAATGTATGTTGGCTTATCCTTTATATCCACTATTTTACTTTCAAATTTTGTAATCCTTTTCAATATAAAAATCATTTTTACGCGCGGTGTAAATGTGCTACTTCATCGGTTATTAAATGTAGTATGTGTGGTGTATGTATGTATGTATGTACATAATATTATTATTACTATTATTATTATTATTATGAATTTATATATTATTATTATTATTATTACATCATCATCATCATCATACGTATTACGGAATATTATTATTGTAGTTGTTGTTGTTTACAATCAATTTGATCAACCTTTGTTATCTTTTTAATTCTTTTCTTTTTTTGTTCGTTCGTAAACCTTCATTTTTAGCATATTTTCTCTTTATTTATTTTCGTTTTTTATATTGAATGTATTGTATTTAAATTTTGCGAAGAATATTGAATTATTTCAAACATGATTATTGTATTAAATGTCAATGCACGCATCGCGTGCATATAAAAAGCTAGTATCCTATAATATAGGGAATGGGAGCAATGTGTGTCCCTTTATGAACTTAACGTTTCTACCCTAATGAATTTAATTTTGAAATTAAAAAAAAAATTCAAACAACCTAATAATCAATAGCACAATTTAATGCAAATTTGAAAAAATGATTTAAATTAAAGATATTTTACCATTACTTTTCCAATCAATCAAAATTGTATATTATGCAATTATTTTAAAAAATACGCAAAAATTGAAATCATTTATTAGCACTTATGTTGAATTAATCAATGGACATGAATCTGGACATTAATTTTCGTAAAAGATGAAAATTTAAAGTCAGAAATTTAAAGTCATTGTTGCCATATATTGTCAATCTATAAGTTATTTGGACACTAAATTATCATAAACAATGTAATTTTAAAATTATTTATATATCAATCAATCAATAAGCACAATGAATCTGGACACTCTATATAATAGGCGGACTATAATTACACCTGTCGACCACTATATAAAGCACAATCCTCTCCCCATCCAAAAACACTCAACAACACAATCTTTCTTACTATGTGTTATATGTATGTATATATCTTAACATTTGTCTTTATGTGTAGTTTAAAATTTATGTATTGTCATGTCTACATATTTATATTATTATATATTAATTTCATGGCTATATATGATCATGTTGATCAAGTTTGTCAAAGCTGTTATTAACTTTTTCGCCAACGGGAGACTAATGGTGATGTTATATAATAACACTAAATTAATCTTGAAAAAATTATAATTTGAAATGAAAATTCCAAAGTATTGATTCATTTGTTAAATATGCACAATTTCATTAAGTTGACTTGCTTTTTACTTTTATGCACGCATGCGTGAACAAAACACTAGTCAAAATATAAAGTATGACAAACGAAACTCTTTTATAAAAAAAATCAAGTATATAAATATTATCTGATCATATTATTATACTTAAAGATAATAACTAACCGTATATATGTAACACTCGAGTTAAAGTCATCACTTTATCAATTTTTTTCAATAATAATCTAATTGGTTCTTCTTTTCTATATTTTTCTTTCACTTTAATATGACATGCATTTTTATTTGTAGTTTAATTTTTAATTTAACTACAAAAATCTGCGAAATATGAATGTTTTGGATTTTTTTATCATTTATGCCTTAATTCTTGTGGTATTCATTTGTATTATGTATTTTTTTACTTAATAACATTGCACGGAAATAACATTTCTCGACATGAATGATTCACCAGGACATTTTTTCTTAGATTGTCGATACTCCTTAGTTATTTTAATTAATTATTTTTCGAATCACGAGTTCATTATTTATATTCATGTTTTCCTAGATGGTAAATTAGTTCAGTTAATGCAATATGCTACTACCAAAATAACATGATGTTATCATAGACCAATCCTCGAAATTGAATTTTTTCTAATTGATATCATTATGACAAAGGGTATGCACCGTCATCGAATATCGAATACATTGTTCAAACAATAATGATAGATGGAGATAGAATTATATAAAATTGGTATAAAATTAGGATTCGTAATCACTTCATGTAGTCTACTAAACACTGAATATGCATTACATTTTGTGGTAGTTTTTAAAATTGGTGAAAATAAATGGAAGTTTCTATAGGTGAGTTTAAGATGAAGTTACGAATTTAGAATAAAATAGTGGTATTTGCCGCTTACTTTTTATGACCAAATTCTTGATAGAAAACTTAACTTGCATGTTCTATCTGATTGAAGATCAAGTGGGTATTAGCCTTATTAGTGAAGGATTTGGCCTTTATAAGTATGTGGCACTTAAGATCGAGTACGAAGTTTGGCTCACTTACAAGTCTAGATAATTCTAGCTTTCGGATCATCTGAGGCATTCACGATATATGTTTTTTTGCACGCTATTTGTAATTATTCATATATGGTTTCAAACCAACGTTCGTGACAATTACTTCGTAACTGACAATCTCCAATAAAAAACTCTTGAGAAGTTATTGATGCATTAGAGGACACAACAATTTTATTAACATCAAGCATATGTAACCCTTTTGTCTTATAAGTTACTCATTATTAACTTTAACTTTACATCAATATAGGATAAATAAAAAGGGTCACTATATTGATCAAAATAGTTACTAAATTGATCAAATGGTCACTTTAATTTGGTCACAATAAATTTATTGATGCATCCATCGACCTAAGACTTTGACAAACGCCTTAACCTTTCCTTTAAAATGGAGTGTTTGACAAGTGTGAATGAATATATGACTATGAAAATAGAATGAAATGGAAATTTAAAGTTGAAAATTCATACAATATTCTCAATCGCTTAGCATGTTTTTTGTACTCCCTTATTCCAGTTTATTTTTTACGTTCTTTTTTTTATGTTCTGATACAGGCACAATTGATAGGTGTATTGGACTCAATGCTCAACAAAAGTTGTAGGAAGAAAATTGTAACAGTGAAAGGAAAGGAAGAAGAAGAAGAATTAGGAAAAAATAGAGAGAAAAGAGGAAACTGCGTAATATTTATTGCAATGAAAATACACCATGAGATCATACTATAATGTGTAATGGAACTGTTACAAACACATCCTAACAACAATATTAATGCTGAGCTAGCAGGTAGTTACAAGCAACTAGTTGTTACTAATCGTTAGACTTATAACTAACTAACTATATTTCATACTAACTGACTAAACTAATATCATAACTAACTAACTGACTAACAGTAGCATCCTTATCATCCTCCCCTGTTCAAAACAGGCTTGTCCTCAGACTAAAAATCCGTAGCACAAAGTCAGGATAGGCATAGGACAAATGCAGAAGCATCAATCCAAGTAGCTTCATGTAGGACAACTTCCCAATGCCACCAAGTATTGTAAGTGAGACTTACCATCCAACATGATTGTTTTGGCTTGAGCAATTTTAGCAGAAGTCATTTCTCCTCAAGTGATGGCCAATCTGGAACAACTGCAGTAAGGAGGAGTGCCATGGAATGGCTTCGGGAGAGAAACAAAAAACATTATGGATTTTGCTGAATAGAAGTTAGTGCCTATAAGCAACCTTGTCAATCTTGCTATAGCACACCTTGAAAGTCCATAATACTTAGGACTGAGCTGATTATACCTGAATTGCACAGAGATGTTCTATAAGTGTAACTTAACCACACTCATCATCCCACTTGGAAAAACCCTATTAGATCTCTTCTTATCAGCAAAAGTCTTCATTCTATGCATAGCCTTGAGAATAAACTTGACTTAAAAATCATTTGTTTCTTTCTAGTCATACTCCTATCCACCACATGATTAGCTGATCCCAGCCAAATAAAAAAGTGCAAAGGAGGAGCATGGACACAATCTCATAAGAGTAGTTGGACAGAAGTTGAAAAGAAGTATTATATCACCATTCTGCCACTGAACCACATGCACCATTCCTTGTGTATCTCCACACATACATCTCAAATAGTTTCCAAACACCTATCCAACCTCAGTTTGCATCAGACTCAGGTGATAACTGGATGACAATCTTAACTCTGTTACCTTGCAAGGAGAAAAACCCTTCCAAAAATACTAAGGAAAATGGAATCCCTGTCACTTACAATGGATCTAGGACAACCATTAATTAAAATGTTATCCAGTAAGCTGAGCAACTTGAATTGCAGTAAATGAATGGATAAAACAACAAAATGTGCACCTTGCTAACCTGTCAACCACCACAAAAATGACATCTTTGCCCAAAAATTTAGTAATCCTGGATAAATCCATGAGATGTCTACCAAACCTCCTCGGCACTGGAAGGGCTGGAGTAAGTCTGGCTTAGCTGAAGTATCATACTTGTCAGACTTAAGAAACTTTGCATTTTGATCAGTTGTCTTACATGCTTTAGCTAAACCCTTCCAATAGAACAATGCTTGAGCTTCTTAATTGCATCCCTCCCAAAATGCCTCTTAGGCGGTAATGTGATGCCAATTCAAATCCTTTCCCTCAACTGATATCAGGACCCACTAAAATCTTTCCTTGCTCCTTATCAGACCTAGAGACAGACTGAAACTAGGAATCACCTCACCATTCTGCAATTTTCTCAAAAGTGAGATAAACTCCATATCAATGGTGTACTCTTCTTGATAAGATCAGAACATCAGAGGGACCAAAGAGATGGCCATCGCAAACAATCTCACCACTATACCTTGACAAAGAACCTCAGTGATTTACCTTCATTGCTTTACTGATCTCATAACTGAACCCCATAAGTTTTGATAGCCACACATGCTGAAATGGAGTAGAAACTCTTTGTTTAGAAGCCACTGAGACTTTTTTATCATCCTGATAATGAAGTGAGAATTGATTAGCAAGTATTGCTCCATTCTGGACTGCAAACACCATTCCGGTAATTCTTTCTCATAAACAGAAAGAGCCTGCCATTAGGTCCCAAAGCTCTACTTATAAGCAATAGATGCTCAGCTTGCATCAGAACAGCTTCCAATTCCTTGTTGAGAAGGCATCTGTTTCCATTATGAATTATTTACTGAAATCAACCAGAGCCAAATAGGAGCTGTTGTAAGACCAATTGAGAATTTAAAAAGCAGCATGTGCTTCAAGCAGTCCAAGCAAATGCCCCTTCTTGAAAAAGATTTGTGAGTGCATAGATATTAAGCATAACCCTTCACAAATTTCCTATAATATCCAACTAGACCAAAGAATCCCTCAATTGCTTCACATTGAAGAACAGCCCTTTATCCAGTTTATTTTTTATGTTTCTTTTTTTTGTTCCTTTTTTCTTTATATTTCCTTTTTATACCTTATTTACTACCTATTAATGTTACTTTTACCTTAAAATTTCTTCTTTATCCCTTACTTATTTCCTCTTTTCTCATTTTCCACCCAACTATCTCTCCACTTATTTTAATTTACTTTTTTATTACACATATCTCAACAAATAAAATAGAATAAACTCCAAGCAATACCACCTATTTATACCAAATACTAATTTTCCTTAATTGACGTCTGCATTTACAAATGTAAAAAAATCGAAACGAAGGAGATATAAGTTGGGAATAAATTTGAGAATATATTTTGATAAGTTTTATTTTATACTCTCTTAAATTCTCGTTATTACATACACCACGAAACTAGAAACCATATTTTGTTTTTAATTCGTCAATAATGATAGGCCTTTTTATTTAAAAATTAGACAAGAGATAAAGAAGAGTGGGAAGACAGCAGCCCTTATCGTGGTAGTAAGGAAATCTTCGTTAGTTGACCTACGGATCTTAATAATTGTCTCACTGGAAAATTATTAATATAGTGTAAATTGGAGGAATTTCTAATCAAATTTAGTGATTTGCAAATTCACTGTTATTTTCTGCAGTTTGGATTAAGTGAGGGAAGAATGTCTTTTTAAGGGGATTTGGGTGATATGTTATCCACCATCAGTCCACTACATATTTTGATAGATTTCCTTTTCAATATTTTATTAGGGCATTGCTCTTTAAATGGGTTTAGTCCTATTTATTTTGACTGTGGCTGATTTAAAATGGATGAAATAACTGACATTAAACAAATGACTAAATCACAAAATAAATTAAATTGAGTAATGTAACTAAAATTATTGAAAAAAGTTGCTAAAGAGTGAATTGAACTTAACTAAATGAAATGCGGTGAAGTGGATGGATAAATAAAATTGGCTAAGTTTAATAAAATTAAACCCAAAAGAACAAGTCTTACTATTCTATTAAACTTTCTCAGCTCCATTGCAATTAGTTGTAAACTGCAATAGGATCGATACAAGTGTTAAAAGAGGTAGGGATCTAAGATAGGAGATCGAAAAAAGCCCTCAGATAATAGACGAGTACACTCGTATGATCCATCTTAAGAATACCATCACTCCGCAGATAGAGAAAAGGAGGCTAGTAACCTAGCATAATTGGAGGTGCGATCGAGACCCAAGCCAATCTTGGGGAAATGGGCATACGATCGATAATATTATATATTATTATTGTTGATTCTCCTGAATTGCGCCAAACTGATTTCATTTGGCAACGCAACCTGCTCGGCTGCTTCATACCAACTGAGTGCGTGTTCTATACACCTTATAAAAATGCTTATTAGTAGCTAGGTTGTTCGTTTTTAGTTGCTTATAATTCAGACTAGCTAGAGATCAATCATATATGAGTTGATGTGAGTTGTGAAAAATGGAGGCGAAAAGATTGGTGTATTACACGAATGTGGGCAAGCCTTACCTTGATGGGTGAAGATTGCCCTTAAGCTTAAGGCAACCCTCATGAAGCGTATGTTGAAAAACTTAACGACCAAGAGCGAATCGCTACTATCGCACAATCCCATCAACAAAAAAATTCCGGTGCTAATTCATCAGGCGGACCCTTGTTGAATCATTTATAATCTTGCAATATATCGATGAATGTTGGAATATTCCCCCTATTCTCTTGCCAACGGATCCTTCACTCCAAAATATGTGCGATTTTGGCTAACTTTTTCATCAACCACTACATAACTTTATTATTCATGATTAGTGCCCATTTTATTTTTATTCTATTTTTATTACAATGCATGCGCAATTATAGTTTATATAGGTTAATGTCCGTATATGCAATTAGTAGCATAGTAGAATGAGGATATATTATTTATTATTGTTTTGTTTTTATGCAAAGCATGAGAGATGTATTTATGTCAAACAGTGCAATTGTAGATTTGTCCCATGTCGGAAGAGGTACAAATGCCAACAGTTATATTTATAACGTAAGTGCCTGGATTATTCTATTGTAATATGATTTTAAAATAAAATTACTACGGTTTGTTAGTAAGCTATGTAAATTGGAAGATTTGGACATTCACCTCGATTAAAATTGATAATGTAATAAATACGATAGTAAAAAAGACAACAATGTTATTATGGAAACAATCATTAATTTTCTCGCCCATCAAAAGAATAAATTATTTTTATAATTATAATCAACCTCTTCATAAATACAATTTCTACTCTTGATTATAATTTCCTCTCTCGCTTAATTACTCTCAAGATTTTCCCTCTCGTGATGGTAAATCCATCACACATATTTCCAACCCTTTTTTTGGATGTGATTTCTACTATCTCCATGTTTATTTGTTTCTAGTCTAGTAATCTTCATAAACTACTAGATAACAAACCTCGTCACATACTAATAAGCACCTCACATCTGTGTCACCCTATTATGAGCTCTCAATGAAGTTTTCTCACACATTCATCATCATAATAATTTTTAGAATCCTTAATACAGTACCTTTTATAGGCTAGCTAAAATCCACATCTCTATTCCTAAGATATTTATGTTTATTCTCCAGACCTAAAATTATTCCGAGTTATTACATTATCAAAAAAATGTATAATTAGGGCGGACCTAACTATGGTACACTAGGTTACAAGCAATACTCAATAAATAAAAAAATTAAAACAACTTTGATTAAACAATTAAAAAATAACAAAGCAGTTTAGAAGTGGGAATATTGGATATGAAATATGAAGATCGACTATTCACAATACAAGCTATAAACCTTATAGTTTTATTTGTCACGTCAACTTTTTTAAGTTACATCCTTTTTAAGTTACGACTACCTATAATGAAAAACTACAATCTATAACTGAAATTTAATTTATATTGGAAAAAAAGGGAAGGAAGATAGTGGAACCCCAAAATCTTGAAGCCCAACAAATCTACAAAATTGATCGGTAATTCTAGTTTTCTTGTGTGTAGTTTTATTATATAACGTCAAAAAATCTTGTTTAGTGTGGGTCATACAATTAAAAATCAAACAAAAAAAAAAGGCACTGACAAATGCATAATAATAGCAACTACTGCATATTATTTATGTATTTTTGTTTTTTTACAAAAATAATAATAGGTCTAATACTATAACGAAAACAAACATCACTTTTGCAATCATTTAGTACCAAGTTCACCTCGTTCATCATTTCATTAAACTAGGAAATATAAAGTAACAAAATATACTTCCTCCTTTCATTATACTCGCAACTTTGTTTGCTATGCTTTTAGAGAAGAGATTTTGGTGTTTGTAACGAGCAAATCAGGTAAATAATTTTAACCTAGTAAGATATTAATCTCTTTCTTGATTGTGTTAAATGATTTTACCTAATGTTTCGTATTACATTCTTAATCTCTTTTTAAAAGCGTGCCAAAAAAAGCAAAGTTGCGAGTAAAAAAAACAGAGGAATATATCTTTTTCCAAACAAATTTGTGACCTCATGAATCTTCTCAGCTCAACTCTTGTTGAATAAAAAATTAATTAAGTTGTGTTACTACTGTTAGATTTATGTCTGAATCTGTTGTATGCCGTATCCCACTTCGTATAACTTTGTACGGAGGTCTCGCTTAAGGCCTATTCTTGGGCTTTTTTTGTTTTCTGCTTAGGATTTATATATACTCCTTATTTCCATAACTTAATACAATTTGAATCTTACTCGTAATCTTTCCTCAAATCAATAATATAGTCAACTCTCCTCTGCCTGTGACGTAGCCGATGCATTGTTAGTGAACCACGTAAATTTGTGTGTCTTGTTCTTTGTTTATCTTTGCATTCTATCGCTTCTGTATAACAACTACCTAACGAAAACCCTTGATAATTCCATGAATTTGTACAGCTGGACGATCGCTGAGAAAAGTATAGGTACTCTTGGACCGGAGGAAGAACAAACAAGCATCGAAAGCTAAGACGAACTTGAGCATTTGGAGAGAACATGAAGTTTATTTCCAATCAACCACCTAATACAGTGTGAAAATATGGAATGTTGGACATATTACTGGTCAACTTTTACCCACTGTAATTAAAGGATAGAAGAAGCATTCAACTTCAAGTTAATGGATCCACGAGATTTATCCTCTGATATGCTCGAGGATGTCGTCTTTGAGCGAAGTTACTGCTGTCAAAAATACTGCCCCAATTCAGAAGAGAATGGTTAAGTTTTATCAGCCTAATCATAGGATTTTAACAAACTCAAGTAATGCTGTTTATCTTAGCTTGTTTAATGATCTACGGAGAATAATAATATTCATCTTTCAATTATCGTGATTATTAAGTTAAGTAATAAGAAAAAGGTTTGTTTGTCACTAACCAATTTTTAAGGTCAATTATATCACAAATCATCTTTTATAAACGAATTGTCATAAAACCACCTTATCTGATACTTATCTTGTGCCGAATTCCGACGAGTGACTGTCACGTGACTTGCACAATGATCTACTAAAAGTCTTTTTTTTTTCTTTTTTCCTTTTTTTCAGTTTTTCCCCTCTAACCCCCCTTTATCTACTTTTATTGCCCCTTTCTTCCAAATCCCTGACATTTCGTTCTTCCCACTTTATATCAATCATGAAGGAGAAGCTGATGTACTCATTGATGCTATATCCTACATAATGAAGCCCTAACCCTATTATTTACTACATATTGGTTATCTGAAATTAAAATGTATTAAAATGAAATTATAGCATGAATTAGAGTGAAATTATAGCATGAAGAAAGAATGAATTATAAGCATGTATTAGAGTGAATCACTACGAATTTCGTGTAAGATACGACGAAAAAAATCGTCGTATCACCGACCGACACCGACCGCATTTGGTCGGTGTAATTACCGACCGATTTTGAAATCGTCGGTGTACCGATCGAATAATCGTCGGTAAATCCTTTGAATTTAAACCCCCAGCCGCATTTTTAATAAAAAAAAATCCAAAATATCACCGACCGATTTGAAATCAAAAATTTGGATTTTGGATTTTAACCCCCCTGTCTTTCTATTTAAAAAAAATCAAAAATTACCGACGAATATTCAATCTGTAATTGCAATTTTTTTATAAAAATATCACAACCTGAGCACACATGCTCCCTTCTCTCATATCTTATCATTTTTTTACCACTTCCACTCCTCTCAATCTTTCCTCTTCCTCTTAATTCATTTCAATCTCCCTTTCTCTCTCCTCTCAACATCTCATCTCTTCTTCTCTTTCCTCTCACACCTCTCATCTCTTCTTCTCTCTTCCTCTCACACTCTCAACCCTCTCGACGACAACCCCTCAACGCTGCCCCCTCACGCCTTGCCCCCTCGACAACCCTCGTGTCCACTCCTGCCCACAACCACCACACTATACCCCTCACTGGCCAAGTTTTATTCTTATTTTTCTTATTGTTTTTCGTTCTACAGGATTATGTAAGACTTTAATTTGTTATTCACAAGCTTGGATCTTTTATATAGGATTTTTTTTTATTACAATTTTTTCATATCAAATTTTTCTTTTCACTATTCTTTTGTACGATTAAATATTTACCGTGACATTTTATAGTCTAATTTCGTGATGATTACACTTACGTTTTTCATGTGTACGATTTCATTTTGAGAGTACTCGTAGTTTCGATTGTTTATATCGACTTTTTACTTGTTTTTAGATCTAATTTGCTCTTGAATAATTTTGGTTTTAAAAAAAAAACTGCTTTCTGAAGTTTTTGTTTTCAATTTGTAGATTACAATTGTTGATCCAGCATATGATTGCTTCCTTGATTTAAAATTTTGGTTTATTTTCGTTTTTATCATCATTCAACTGATTTCTTTCCTATTTGTTAATTTCTTATTTCGGTCTTTAAATTCTTTTTGGTTTGACATTGATTGCGTAAATTTCTGTTTTTTGTTTTATTTTTGATTCAATTATTGATTAAATTTTCTTTTTTATAATTTTTCTTTTATTTATGTATGACGATGGTTTAAGTCCGTTGCATGCGAAATATCTGATAATATAATGTGTGGATGTGCATGAATGTGGTAATGTAAAATTGGTGTAGTAAATCAAAAGGAATGACCGCATTGATGTTAAAAGATAGATGCGAAAGTGTATGAAGGCCCTGTAGTTTCAATATGGAACATGGATTAGATTTTGCTCGATCAGAGGGTTGTAAGTAATAAAACATGATGTTAAAATGTTGCTTCCAGGGGTTGGAAAGATTGCCATTCAAGACAGAGAGGATTATAACTTTTGGACTTGGAGAGATTCACAGAATACATTATGTAGTGGGAAGGAGAGGGCCTCCAATTGTTCTGTGTACATGAGATTTGCGCTTCTGCATTTCATTGGAGGTTATCTTCTTTTCTGTTCTTTGTGCTGTGCTAAATTAGGACCACTTCGATTGAATTTTCCATTGCAGGCTTTACTGACATTTCCCTATAAGTTGTTTTCTTGGGCTTTTGTAAGCTGCTAGTATGTAAATTTGTAATATGCGTGTTTTTCATGAGGTTTATGACGTAGAGAATTGCATTCATTTGGATTCTAGAACTATGACTAGATCAATTGACGATATGCAATTAATATGGTTGGATACTTTGAAGTTTTAACACAGGGAGTATAAGATCTCTTTTTTCTTTGAGTGCAGATACAACATACCTGAGTGGCCAAAAGATTACAGGTTTATGCCAGTAGATTTGCTTGGGTTCGGGTGAGTGGACAAGGCACTCGTAGGACTATGATGCCTATTATCTGGATGCGATCAGGTGGGTTGATTTCCTCAATGAAATAGTCAAGGAAACCTGCAGTTGTTGAGTTGGAAACAGGTATTGATGAGGAAAGCTCATTATTTCAAGTGTCTTCTAACAGGAACATGTTTAGCATATATAGATGAGAAGCTTTTCTCATGGGCACCAGCTTGGAGGCTTTACTGCACTGGCAACAGCAAGCTTAGGTCTACCTGAAAAAGTCGTTGGACTTGTTACTATTAAACTCTGTGCCGGACAGTTTGGAGATCCAGAATGCCAACCCAAAGAATCTGAGGAAAATGCCTTTTGGAGAAATTCATCATAAAGCCTTTCAAAGAAAATTTTTTTCAGCGTGCTGTTCGTTGGATTTTTATTCTGGCAGTCAAAGGCAGCCAGCACGCGTAGAATCGGTTCTTAAAAAGTGTAAGTAGTGTGCTAACTTTGATAAAAATCTGAAGTCTCGCAAGATGTTATAATAACAAAAATTGATATTTGTTTTATATACTTATTCTGTAGCTTAACCTGAAATTTCTTAGATAGGTCTTCTCGGAAAACTTCTAGAGTTTAGTTATACTGTAACTTAGTAATTCATGATTATCGCCTTAAATGAGCCGCATAAAAGCCTTATTTTCACCTAATTCATAGCTAAAATAATCCTGAATCTGAATGTCATCAAACAGTTTTCTTTTACTAGTAGTTGTTGTGGGTTTCTTTGGGGTGTTAGGTGTACATAAATAGCTCCACATGTGGGATGACTATCTTTATTGAATCCATACACAACAGCATCAGACCTTAAAGCTGGAGGGTTTATTTACAGGTGTTTTTTTTAATTTATTCCATTTCATTGGTATCTTACATCTTCATTTTTCTAGGTCGTATGATCAAGTATAACCTTGTATTGAGTCTTAGATTTATATTTGACATTCCGACCTTTTACTCGAAGTTGAAAGACCATCTTGATCTCATGTTGGCTTTGGCTTGGATCCCCAATTTGTAACCTAGCCTTGGCGTTCTTTACTAACTGAAATGTTGACATGTCGTGCAAATTAGCCTTTTTGTAGACTAACATGGGTGATGTTCAGCTCTGTACTCTGATATGGTCCTTTTGTTTGATAATTGATGTTCGCGCTTCATGGGACAAACCAGGAAAATACAACTTAACAACGCCTCTTAAGCCAACTTTTCTTGCCCGTTATTAACTTCTCTGGGTAGACCTTGGACCCGGGTGGGACTGCCAAAGGGCCGCAAAGATCAAGGATTTTATCCCAAAACAACAGTTGTAAAATCTCCAATGCAGGACTATTGCCCTTTCATGATGGAGTCCGAGGCTTGGTGTAACACAGCTTTTATTGGAATGGTTGTCGAGTCTAAACCTCAACAAAACACCTATGCCAGCCACTGTAGATTATATCATGAAATTTTGATACTGTTAAATACATTTATTCTTAGTTGTTTAATTATACATTGTAACCAATTACTTAATTAGTTATTTCATAAAGAGTAAATAGAACTGTAATTTTCAATGTTCATTGATGTCTAAACCTTCTGTATCTGTAACCTGATTTCTTGTTGGCAAGAAGTCAAAATATTTATGATTCCAGGATATGACATCATTTCACCAGATCATACTCTCATATTAGGTATTCACATATTATGAATTGTGTCATGAACCAAAAGTTTCAGGATCTTGAGGACCCAACTTTGACAAAAAATGGTAAAAAAAAAAAATAAAAAAAAAAACACTGCAAAAGTGGCTATGAATGCTATTCTCATATTTTTGCCTCAACCTTCAGGTTAGATTTAATAATTGCACAATAATATAATCCGTCGCCTGATACTTTAGCAACTACAGTTACCTCATCTCAACCTTGTCTTACGAGACAGCAGCAGTCGAAATATTTGCCTGTAAATTGGGGGAAAACTCTGTATTTGCGAAGCAAAAAAACAGCATCATTGGTTATTGCACCTGAGACAGGTAGACGTGAAAAATCTGTGGTTGAATATTCCTGGCACTATTTGGTGAAGTAGCGGGGCTATGGTGTTGAACGTTGTGTCATAGTGCTAAGAGGACAAATTCTGAATCTCTGTCTTTAAAGGGAGAAACTCGTATCGTTAAAGTAAGATGGCAATCATGTAGAGGGAGACATTAAATCCAAATGGAATTACTGCGTAATCAAGACTATGTAGATGAATGTCAAATTTGAGGAGCCCAAGATGGAAGTTCCAGCAAACATGCCCTTTTTCGATCATCTTCCCATTACACCAACAGAGAGGGGCTCATACAACCTTGATTAAGTGCTGTTGTTGGCACAACACTCAATGACGGCTTCATTATGCACTAGAATATGGTCTACACGTCAAACAAGATACAACTATACACTAAGGAAGTAGTCACTCATGCACTTAGTACAGGGTGAGAGAAAATATCTGAATACTCGTTTCCCTGATTTACTACTTACAAGATCTTTCGAATCAATAGTGTCACATTGTTTGGTTGTGGAGTGTGCTTCTCAACCTAAGTGATTTTGAAAGCTGATTGTTGTCCTTTTTTAATTGTTATTTTCGGATTTGGATTTTTATAAATCTTATATCATTTGGTTGGTCTCCTTGCTACTTCTTAATAGTTATTCATGTTATTTTGCTCTATATACTTGGATCATGCCGATGCGTCTACTTTGTGGAATTGGGTCATGTCATAGCAAATGAGAATCTGAGTAGCAGTGCACGTCACCGCTAGAACTTATGTTGTAATACCTTTCAACAAGGCAACATTAGTATCTCGGTAGAGAAGGTTCTCTAGCTCTACACATGCGTCTATATAACAAATCTTAAACAATCGGATTCAATTCTGGCAAGCTAAGAACGACCTAAGAAAATGTATTCAAAAGTGTGTAGATTCAATATATTTGTGATATGACAGTATGCAAAAAAAGATATGTGTAGGCACTATGTGAGACTTAAGGCTGGTTACTGACACGATGCAGCGTGCGGGGGTGTTGTATACTAGGGGCTCGGTTAAAAGTTGCACTGTATAATGAATATAGAAGATGTAAAGATGTGAAAACGAAACTAAAGAATGGACTAATACAGGGAGAGGCGAGAACGACCAGAAGATTGGTTGACGCGGAAAACCCCGCAGTAAATAAGGTAAACCTGTACACATCAAGCCAGGCGTGCTGTGAGTATCCTGACTTACCCTTCACATATATTTTGGCGACTCGCCGGCCGATATTGATTACAATGTACAATTTCTATATGACGAATGCTTAGATCTTCATGCCTACGGAATAACTCTATAGGAAATATTTGGGGTAAAATGGTAATATAAGAGATGAAAGGAATGTGTTTATATTTCGTGATACATATAAAATCAGATCTATATTTTATAAGCTGAGGGCTATCGCTAATAGTCGTTTCTTCGTAACTCTTAGGGAGTTGAAGAGTCAACTGATGTGGAATTCTCGCGCCTATCCATCGCCATTCTGTGGGGACACTAGTTCGGTTGAAATTTGCGTAGCCGGGAGAATGCTCTGCTTCTTTGACTGGGGTCCTAGGGGTAAGTTGAGGATAACTTCATCTCAGCGCGACCCGTATTAACTCCTCTCGTCAGGCGTCATTTCATCGCCTGCAGGTAGAAACAAGAGTCGTGGTGATGTCAGTGTCACTTGCTTCCTGGAAATCCGGGTATGCACTAGTCCTGTAGTACTGTGCACTGAGCTGGAACCGGATTAGAAGACTGCTGGTTGCTTTGACGGAGATGACTCATGCCTACTAGCTCGTTTTACGAAATAGTTTCCATTGGCTTCTCCACTTGTTACCCCGTCTAGGGGCCACCGACGAGTCAGTTGGCGTGTGGTGAATGGAAACCCAACAAACAAGGAAGTTGAAAGACGGGTGAGTGGAGCAAGTTTCATTGATGGAAGCTTTAGACTTAGACTCCTATGAACTTAGGAACCGTACTTTGACTTTGTCTGCTTGTTAGTAGCAAGCACGATGAGAGTAGGGGAAGGGTAATTAAAGGGCAATCAGTACACTAGATTGATGGGGGTAGGGAGCGGTGAGAGCGCTGGGAAAGAAGAGAAGGCTAAAAAGAAACTGTACTTGTGTAGTAATGCACTACCGGGCATGATACAAGAGGACAGTTGAGACGTCAGTGGACTTCAGACTTGAACCGGCAAGAGAATGTTTGTGAAATATGAAAGCCAGTTAAGATAGTTAGAGACATTAGGTGAATGGTTTTGTGGCATAACAGAAGGTATAGACAGAGCAGTGTCGAGAAAAGAAATTTGGACAAAGGACCCTTATATAAGTAGGGTAGGGACCATATATTTCATAATCAGAAACCGTAGAAGAATAGCGAAGCATTAAGTGGAACAAATAATAGTCACATCACTACGACGATTTGACTTAGGCGACACAGTGGAACAGCGAAAAGTGTATAAGGACGTGCCAAAACGAGGTGAAGGGAAAAGGGTGAAGCCGAACGTCTCGTCTTCTTAGATTCTCCCTTTTTCAATATAAAAATCATTTTTACGCGCGGTGTAAATGTGGCTACTTTCATCGGTATTAAAATGTATGTATGTGTGTGTGTGTGTATGTATGTATGTATGTACATAATATTATTATTACTATTATTATTATTATTATTATTATTATTATGATTATTATTATTATTATTATCATCATCATCATCATCATACGTATTACGGAATATTATTATTGTAGTTGTTGTTGTTTACAATCAATTTGATCAACCTTTGTTATCTTTTTAATTCTTTTCTTTTTTTTGTTCGTTCGTAAAACCTTCATTTTTTTAGCATTATTTTCTCTTTATTTATTTTCGTTTTT
>SNQN01000728.1:55315-75848 GCA_008642245.1 Bassia scoparia
AAACATTATGGATTTTGGCTGAATTAGGAAGTTGTAGCCTATAAGCAACCTTGTCAATCTTGCTTAGCACACCTTGAAAGGTCCATAATACTTAGGACTGAGCTGATTATTAGACCTGAATTGCACAGAGAGTTGTCTATAAGGGTGTAACTTTAACCACACTCAGTCATCCACTTGAAAAACCCTATTAGATCTCTTCTTATCAYCAAAAGTCTTCATTCTATGCATAGCCCTTGAGAGATGAAACTTGACTTAAGAAATCATTTGTTCTCTTCTAGTCATACTCCTATCCACCACATGATTAGCTGAATCCCCAGCCAAATAAGAAAGGTGCAAAGGAGGAGGCTGATTGTACACAATCTCATAAGGAGTAAGTTGGACAGAAGTGTGAAAAGAAGTATTATATCACCATTCTGCCACTGGAAGCCACATGCACCATTCCTTTGGTGTATCTCCACACATACATCTCAAATATGTTTCCAAACACCTATTCACAACCTCAGTTTGGCCATCAGACTCAGGGTGATAAGCTGATGACAATCTTAACTCTGTACCTTGCAAGGAGAAAAGACCCTTCCAAAAATTACTAAGGAAAATGGAATCCCTGTCACTTACAATGGATCTAGGACAACCATGTAACTTGAAAATGTTATCCAAGTAAGCTTGAGCAACTTGAATTGCAGTAAATGAATGGGATAAAACAACAAAATGTGCAGCCTTGCTAAACCTGTCAACCACCACAAAAATGACATCTTTGCCCAAAGATTTAGGTAATCCTGTGATGAAATCCATGGAGATGTCCACCTAGACCTCCTCAGGCACTGGAAGGGGCTGGAGTAAGCCTGGCTTAGCTGAAGTATCATACTTGTCAGACTGACAGACTTTGCATGTTTTGATCAGTTGTCTTACATGCTTAGCTAAACCCTTCCAATAGAACAATGCTTTGAGCTTCTTAATGGTGGCATCCCTCCCAAAATGCCCTCCTTCAGGGGTAATGTGATGCCAATTCAAAATCCTTGCCCTCAACTGAGTATCAGGACCCACTAAAATCTTTCCTTGCTTCCTTATCAGACCTAGAGACAGACTGAAACTAGGAATCACCTCACCATTCTGCAATTTGCTCAAAAGTGAGATAAACTCCATATCAATGGTGTTACTCTTCTTGATAAGATCAGAGACATCAGAGGAGACCAAAGAGATGGCCATGCAAACAATCTCACCACTAGTGACTCTTGACAAAGAACCTTCAGTAGTATTTACCTTCCATTGCTTATACTGGATCTCATAACTGAACCCCATAAGTTTTGATAGCCACACATGCTGAAATGGAGTAGAAACTCTTTGTTGTAGAAGCCACTGGAGACTTTTTTTATCAGTCCTGATAATGAAGTGAGAATTGAGCAAGTACTGCTCCCATTTCTGGACTGCAAACACCATTGCCGGTAATTCTTTCTCATAAACAGAAAGAGCCTGCCATTTAGGTCCCAAAGCTCTACTGATATATATAAGCAATAGGATGCTCAGCTTGCATCAGAACAGCTCCAATTCCTTGTTGAGAAGCATCTGTTTCCATTATGAATTATTTACTGAAATCAAGCAGAGCCAAAATAGGAGCTGTTGTAAGAGCCAATTTGAGAGATTTAAAAGCAGCATGTGCTTCAGCAGTCCAAGCAAATGCCCCCTTCTTGAAAAGATTTGTGAGTGGCATAGATATTAAGGCATAACCCTTCACAAATTTCCTATAATATCCAACTAGACCAAAGAATCCCCTCAATTGCTTCACATTGGAAGGAACAGGCCCTTTATTCCAGTTTATTTTTTATGTTTTCTTTTTTTGTGTTCCCTTTTATTCTTTATATTTCCTTTTTTATACTTTATTTACTTACCTATTAATGTTACTTTTACTCTTAAAATTTCTCATTTTATCCCTTACTTATTTCCTCTTTATTCTCGATTTTCCACCCAAACTTATCTTCTCCACTTATTTTTAATTTACTTTAGTTTATTACACATATCTCAAACAAATTAAAATAGTAATACAACTTCCAAGCAATACCAACCTATTTTATCCAAATACTAATTTTCCTTAATTGACGTGCAATTTTACAAATGTAAAAGATAAATCGAAACGAAGGGAGTATAAGTTTGGGAATAAATTTGAGAATATATTTTGATAAGTTTTATTTTATACTCTTCTAAATTCTCGTTTATTACACCACGAAACTAGAAACCATATTTGGTAAGTAAGGAAACTAGAAACCATATTTGGTTTTTTATATTCGTCAATAATTGATAGCCTTTTTATTTAAAAATTAGACAAGAGATAAAGGGAAGAGTGGAAGACAGCAGGCCCTTATCTGGTAAGTAAGGAAAATCTTCGTTAGTTGACCTACCGATCTTAATAATTGTCTCACTGAAAATTATAAATATAGGTGTAAATTGGGTAAATTTCTAATCAAATTTAGTGGATTTGCAAATTCACTGTTATTTTCTGCAGTTTGGATTAAGTGGAGGGATAGAATGATCTTTTTAAGGGGAGTTTGGGTGATATGGTTTATCCACCATCAGTCCACTACATATTTTGATAGATTTCCTTTTCAATGATTTGATTAGGCATTGCTCTTTAAATGGCGTGTTAGGTCCTATTATTTTGAGCTGTAGGCTGATTTAAAATTGGATGAAATAGACTGAATTAAACTAAAGTGACTAAATCACTAAAATAAATTAAATTGAAGTGAAGTGAACTAAAATTATTGAAAAAAAGTGTGCTGAAATAGTTGAATTGAACTGAACTAAATGAAATGGGTGAAGTGGATTGATAAATAAAATTGGCTGAAGTTTAATAAAATTAAACCCAAAAYAACAAGGTCTTACTATCATTATAAACTTTCTCAGCTCCATTGCATATTAGTTGTAAACTTGCAATAGGATCGATACAAGTGTTAAAACGAGGTAGGGGATCTAAGATAGAGATCGAAAAAAAGCCCTCAGGATAATAGACGAGTACACTCYTATTGATCCCATCTTAAGATACCATCACTKCTGCAGTAGAGAGAAGGAGGCTAGTAACCTAGCATAATGTTGGAGGTGAGGATCGAGCCCAATCCAATGTTGGGGAAAGTGGGCATAGCGATCGATAATATTATATATGTATTATTGTTGATTCTCCTGAATTGCGCCAAACTTGCATGTGTCATTGTGGCAACGCAACCTGTCTCGGCTGTGCTGTACCCAACTGAGTGCGTGGTTCTATACACCTTATATAAAATGGCTTGATGTAGTAGCTAGGTTTGTTCGTTTGTTAGTTGCTTATAATTCAGACTAGCTAGAAGGATCAATCTATATATGAGTTGAGTGAGTTGTTGAAAAATGGAGGCGAAAAAGAGTGTGGTATTACACGGAATGTGGGCAAGCCCTTACGCTAGATGGGTGAAGATTGCCCTTAAGCTTAAGGGCATACCCTATGAGTATGTTGAAGAAAACTTAACGACCAAGAGCGAATCGCTACTATCGCACAATCCCATCAACAAAAAAATTCCGGTGCTAATTCATCAGGGGAGACCCCTTGTTGAATCATTTATAATCTTGCAATATATCGATGAATGTTGGAATAATTCCTCCCCTATTCTCTTGCCAACGGATCCTCACTCCAGAAATATGGTGCGATTTTGGGCTAACTTTTTCATCAACCAGGTACATAACTTTATTATTCATGATTAGTGCCCATTTTATTTTTATTCTTATTTTTATTACAATGCATGCATATTATTAGTTTATATACTTCCTCCGTATCGCTAAAAACGCAACAATTACTATTTTAGGAAATATCACAATAAACGCAACAAACTTTTAGTTTCCATACTTGGTATGTTTTAAGCTATGAAATGTCTATTTTACCCTTACTAAAACATTTAAAACATAATTAAACTATCATAANAAAATAGGAGCTGTTGTAAGAGCCAATTTGAGAGATTTAAAAGCAGCATGTGCTTCAGCAGTCCAAGCAAATGCCCCCTTCTTGAAAAGATTTGTGAGTGGCATAGATATTAAGGCATAACCCTTCACAAATTTCCTATAATATCCAACTAGACCAAAGAATCCCCTCAATTGCTTCACATTGGAAGGAACAGGCCCTTTATTCCAGTTTATTTTTTATGTTTTCTTTTTTTGTGTTCCCTTTTATTCTTTATATTTCCTTTTTTATACTTTATTTACTTACCTATTAATGTTACTTTTACTCTTAAAATTTCTCATTTTATCCCTTACTTATTTCCTCTTTATTCTCGATTTTCCACCCAAACTTATCTTCTCCACTTATTTTTAATTTACTTTAGTTTATTACACATATCTCAAACAAATTAAAATAGTAATACAACTTCCAAGCAATACCAACCTATTTTATCCAAATACTAATTTTCCTTAATTGACGTGCAATTTTACAAATGTAAAAGATAAATCGAAACGAAGGGAGTATAAGTTTGGGAATAAATTTGAGAATATATTTTGATAAGTTTTATTTTATACTCTTCTAAATTCTCGTTTATTACACCACGAAACTAGAAACCATATTTGGTAAGTAAGGAAACTAGAAACCATATTTGGTTTTTTATATTCGTCAATAATTGATAGCCTTTTTATTTAAAAATTAGACAAGAGATAAAGGGAAGAGTGGAAGACAGCAGGCCCTTATCTGGTAAGTAAGGAAAATCTTCGTTAGTTGACCTACCGATCTTAATAATTGTCTCACTGAAAATTATAAATATAGGTGTAAATTGGGTAAATTTCTAATCAAATTTAGTGGATTTGCAAATTCACTGTTATTTTCTGCAGTTTGGATTAAGTGGAGGGATAGAATGATCTTTTTAAGGGGAGTTTGGGTGATATGGTTTATCCACCATCAGTCCACTACATATTTTGATAGATTTCCTTTTCAATGATTTGATTAGGCATTGCTCTTTAAATGGCGTGTTAGGTCCTATTATTTTGAGCTGTAGGCTGATTTAAAATTGGATGAAATAGACTGAATTAAACTAAAGTGACTAAATCACTAAAATAAATTAAATTGAAGTGAAGTGAACTAAAATTATTGAAAAAAAGTGTGCTGAAATAGTTGAATTGAACTGAACTAAATGAAATGGGTGAAGTGGATTGATAAATAAAATTGGCTGAAGTTTAATAAAATTAAACCCAAAAYAACAAGGTCTTACTATCATTATAAACTTTCTCAGCTCCATTGCATATTAGTTGTAAACTTGCAATAGGATCGATACAAGTGTTAAAACGAGGTAGGGGATCTAAGATAGAGATCGAAAAAAAGCCCTCAGGATAATAGACGAGTACACTCYTATTGATCCCATCTTAAGATACCATCACTKCTGCAGTAGAGAGAAGGAGGCTAGTAACCTAGCATAATGTTGGAGGTGAGGATCGAGCCCAATCCAATGTTGGGGAAAGTGGGCATAGCGATCGATAATATTATATATGTATTATTGTTGATTCTCCTGAATTGCGCCAAACTTGCATGTGTCATTGTGGCAACGCAACCTGTCTCGGCTGTGCTGTACCCAACTGAGTGCGTGGTTCTATACACCTTATATAAAATGGCTTGATGTAGTAGCTAGGTTTGTTCGTTTGTTAGTTGCTTATAATTCAGACTAGCTAGAAGGATCAATCTATATATGAGTTGAGTGAGTTGTTGAAAAATGGAGGCGAAAAAGAGTGTGGTATTACACGGAATGTGGGCAAGCCCTTACGCTAGATGGGTGAAGATTGCCCTTAAGCTTAAGGGCATACCCTATGAGTATGTTGAAGAAAACTTAACGACCAAGAGCGAATCGCTACTATCGCACAATCCCATCAACAAAAAAATTCCGGTGCTAATTCATCAGGGGAGACCCCTTGTTGAATCATTTATAATCTTGCAATATATCGATGAATGTTGGAATAATTCCTCCCCTATTCTCTTGCCAACGGATCCTCACTCCAGAAATATGGTGCGATTTTGGGCTAACTTTTTCATCAACCAGGTACATAACTTTATTATTCATGATTAGTGCCCATTTTATTTTTATTCTTATTTTTATTACAATGCATGCATATTATTAGTTTATATAGGTTAATGTAGCTTATATGCAATTAGTAGCATAGTTAGGAACATGAGGGATATATATTTATTTTATTATTTGTTTTGTTTTTATGCAAAGCATGAGAGATGTATTTAGTTGTGCAACAGTGCAATTGTAGTATTTGTCCCATGTCGGAAGAGGTAACAAATGCCACAAGTTTATATTATAACGTAAGTGGCCTGGATTATTCTATTGTAATATGATTTTAAAATGAAAATTACTAAGGTTTTGTTAGTAAGCTATGTAATAATGGAAGATTTGGAACATCACCCTCGATTAAAATTGAATAATAGTAATAAAATACGATAGTAAAAAAGACAAAATGTTATTATGGAACAAATATTAATTTTCTCCCCATCAAAAGAATAAATTATTTTATTAATGTTATAATCAACCTCTTCAATAATACAATTTCTACTCTTGATTATAATTTTCCTCTCTCGCTAATTACTCTCAAGATTTTCCCCTCTCGTGATGGTAAATCCATCACACATATTTCCACACCCTTTTTTTGGATGTGATTTCTACTATCTCCATGTTTATTTGTTTCTAGTCTAGTAATCTTCATAACTACCTAGATAACAAACCTCGTCACATACTAATAAGCACCTCACATTGTGTCACCCTATTATGAGCCTCTCAATGAAGTTTTTCTCACACATTCATCATCATAATAATTTTTTAGTAATCCTTAATACAGTACCTTTTTATAGGCTAGCCTAAAATCCCACATCTTCTATTCCTAAGATATTTATGTTTGATCTCCAGACCTAAAATATTCCGAGTTTATTACATATCAAAAAAATGTATAATTAGGGGCGGACCTAACTATGGGTACACTAGGTTACATGCATACTCAATAATAAAAAAAATTAAAACAACTTTGATTAAACAATTAAAAAATAAACAAGCATGTTGAGAAGTGGGGAATATTTGGATATGAGAATATGGTAAGATCGACTATTCACAATAGCAAGCTATAAACCTTATAGTTTTATTTGTCACGTCAACTTTTTAAGTTACATCCTTTTTAAGTTACGACTACCTATAATGAAAAACTACAAATCTAGTAACTTGAAATTTAATGTTATATTGGAAAAAAAAGGGAAGYAAGATAGTGGAACCCAAAATCTTGAAGCCCAACAAATCTACAAATTGATCGGTAAATTCTAGTTTTCTTGTTGTGTATGTTTGTTTATATATATAACGTCAAAAAATCTTGTTTAGTGTGAGTCATACYATTAAAAATCAAAACAAAAAAAAGCACTGACAAATGCATAATATGAGCAACTACTGCATATTATTTATGTAGTTTTAGTTTTTTTTTACAAAAAATAATAATAATCTAATACTATAACGAAAACAACATCACTTTTGCAATCATTTTAGTACCAATTTCACCTCGTTCATCATTTCATTAAACTAGGAAAGTATAAGTAACAAAATATACTTCCTCCGTTTCATTATACTCGCAACTTTTGTTTTGGTATGCTTTTTAAGGAAGAGATTTTGGTGTGTAACGAGCAAATCAGGTAAAATAATTTTAACCCTYGTAAGATATAATCTCTTTCTTGATTGTGTTAAAATTATTTTACCTAATGTGTTCGTTTACATTCTTAAATCTCTTTTTTAAAAAGCGTGCCAAAAAAAGCAAAGTTGCGAGTAAAAAGAAACAGAGGAAGTATATCTTTTTCCAAAACAAATTTGGTGACCTCATGAATCTTCTCAGCTCAACTCTTTGTTGATTAATAAAATTAATTAAGTTGTGTTTACTACTGTTAGTTTGATGTCTTGAATCTGTTGTATGCCGTACTCCCACTTCGTATAACTTTGTACGGAGGTCTCGCTTAAGGGRCTATTCTTGGGCTTTTTTTGTTTTCTGCTTAGGAGTTTTATATATACTCCTTATTTCCATAACTTAAATACAATTTTGAATCTGTACTCTGTAATCTTTCCTCAAATCAATAATACTGTCACTCTCCTCTGCCTGTGGACGTAGCCGATGCATTGTTAGTGAACCACGTAAATCTGTGTGTCTTGTTTCTTGTTTATCTTTGCATTCTATCGCTTCTGTTATAACAACTACTCAACGAAAACCCTTGATAATTCAGTGAATTTGTACAGCTGGACGAGTCGCTGAGAAAAGTGATAGGTACTCTTGGGACGGAGGAAGAACAAACAAGCATCGAAGAAGCTAAGACGAACTTGAGCATTTTGGAAGAGAACATGAAGGTTATATTTCCAATCGAACCACCTAATTACAGTGGTGAAAATATGGGAATGTTGGACATATTACTGTCAACTTTACCCACTGTAATTAAAGGGATAGAAGAAGCATTCAACTTCAAGTTAATGGATCCACGAGATTATCCTCTGATATGCTCGAGGATGTCGTCTTTGAGCGAAGTTACTGCTGTCAAAGATACTGCCCCAATTCAGAAGAGAATGGTTAAGTTTTATCAGGCCTATCATAGGATTTTAACAAATCTCAAGTAATGCTGTTTATCTTAGCTTGTTGTAATGATCTACGGAGTAATAATAATATTCATCTTATCAATTATCGTTGATTATAAGTTAAGTAATTAAGAAAAGGGTTTTTTTGTCACTAACCAATTTTTATAAGGGTCAATTTATCACAAATCATCTTTTATAAACGAAATTGTCATAAACCACCTTATCTGATACTTATCTTTGTGCCGAATTCCGACGTTGACTGTCACGTGACTTGCACATGATCTACTAAAAGTCTTTTTTTTTTTTTCTTTTTTCCTTTTTTCGATTTTTCCCCCTCTAACCCCCCTTTATCTACTTTATATTGCCCCTTTCTTCCAAATCCCCTGACATTTCGTTCTTCCCACTTTATATTCAAATCATGAAGGAGGAAGCTGATGTACTCATTGATGCTATATGCCTTACATATGAATGAAGCCTGTTTAAGGCCTATTATTTACTACATATTGGTGTACTGAAATTAAAATGTATTAAAATGAAATTATAGCCATGAATTAGAGTGAAATTATAGGCATGAAGAAAAGAATGAAATTATAAGCATGTATTAGAGTGAAATCACTACAAGAATTTCGTGTAAGATCGACCGAAAAAAATCGGTCGGTATCACCGACCGACACCGACCGCATTTGGTCGGTGTAATTTACCGACCGATTTTGAAATCGGTCGGTGTACCGATCGAATAATCGGTCGGTAAATCCTTTGAATTTTAAACCCCCCATCCGCATTTTTAATTAAAAAAAAATCTCAAAATATCACCGACCGATTTTGAAATCAAAATTTTGGGATTTTGGGATTTTAACCCCCTCTGTCTTTCTATTTAAAAAAAATCAAAAAATTTACCGACCGAATATTCAATCGGTAATTGCAATTTTTTTATAAAAAAAATCCACAAKCCTGAGCCACACATGGCTCCCCTTCTCTCATATCTTATCATTTTTTTACCACTTCCACTCCTCTCATATCTTTCCTCTCTCCTCTTAATCATTTCACATCTCCCTTTCTCTCTCCTCTCAAACATCTCATCTCTTCTTCTCTTTCCTCTCACACCTCTCATCTCTTCTTCTCTCTCCTCTCACACCTCTCAACCCTCTCGACGACAACCCCCTCAACGCTGCCCCCTCGACGCGGCTGCCCCCTCGACAACCCCCTCGTGTCGTCCCCTGCCCACAACCACCACCTTCCCCTCCACTGGCAAGTTTTTCTTTTTTTCTTATTTGTTTTTCGTTTCTCGTTGATTATTTGTTTTCCAGTTAGATCTATGAATTTTTCGTTTTTTTTTTCAATTTTTCATATAATTTTTTCTTTTCGTTTTTCTTTGATTAATTTTAGGGTTATTATCTGATTTTCGTGTTGATTACACTTTCGTTTTCATTTTACGATTTTCATTTTGATTTACTCGTGTTTTTTCATTGTTTAGATCTACTTTTTGACTTGTTTTTAGATCTAAATTTTGCTGAATAATTTTTGTTTTAAAAAAAAACTGCTTTTCTGAATTTTTGTTTCAATTTTAGATTTACAATTTTGCCAGATTGTCTTCTTGATTTAATTTTGGTTTATTTTTCGTTTTTATCATCATTCACTGATTTCTTTTTTCCATTTCTTGATTCGTTTTTTATTTCTTTTGTTTTACTGTTTATTTCTTTGGTTTTTTTTTATTTTATTTCACTTTTTAAATTCGTTTTTTATAATTTCTTTTTTATTTTTATTTCATTTTACTGTGTTACTATTTCATTTTCTTTTATATTTTTGGATTTTTTCATTTTAATTTGTTTTTTATTTTTTGAATTTCTTATTTGTTTTATTGTTTTCTGATTTGTTTTTTATTGTAATTTCTTTTTTTTTGTTAAATGGATCATTTCAGCACTCACAAATAAAACGACTTAAGTTTGAAGGAAAACTAATTTCTCTTTCTCTTTTTTATTGTAATTTCTGATTTGTTTTGTTTTCATTGTCTGATTTGTTTTTTTTCATTGTCTGATTTGTTTTTTTAATTGTTTTTATGATTTGTTTGTTTTTCTGATTTGTTTTTTTTTTGTCTAATTTTTGATTTGTTTTTTTTTTTCAGATTTGTCTGATCTAGAAGGTGAGAAGTCGGAAAGCTCAAGAAATATGAAAAACTCAACAAACAAGTATGAAAGGCTCAAGCAAAGCTCAAGAAATCTAAACATTGGTTCTCTTTGAAGTTACGAATTTTGTAAAATAGTATTCAAGTGTAATTTTTTTCATATCAATGTATATTAGATTTTTACAATTGAATTTGAGTTTTATTCATATTTGTTCTTGTTTGTTTGTTTGTTTTATTGTTTCCTGTGAAAGCTGCACTTTTGTTGTTTTATTGGAAGGTGTGAAAGTAGGACTGATTACTATCAGCCTACTTTCAACATCTTTTTTTTTATTTATGACTCTCAATTTTATCGACCGATTTTCGGTCGGTAAATAAATTTTATTTATATAATAAATCAATTACCGATCGAATAATCGGTCGGTAATTGATTTTTCCCTCCAATTTTTTGGTCGTGTTAATCWGTCGAGAATCGGTCGGTAAAGTCTCACCGACCGATTTTCGGTCGGTAATCCTATCACTACCGACGATTATTATTGCGACACCTGTTTCCGACCGATTTTCGGTCGGTGACCCCTACTGTTACCGACCGATTTTCAGTCGATAACCTCGGTCGGCCGAAGTCAGTTTTCTTGTTGTGAATTAAACCAACAACAATTAATAGAAGACTTTTAGTAATGAATGAACGAAATGTTAGGGGAAATGGAATAAAGGGGCAATATAAAGTAGATGATGGGGGTTAGAGGGGGAAAATAGAAAAAAGGGAAAAAAAAGACTTTTAGTAAGTTACGTGCAAGTCACATGACAGTCAACGTCGGAATCCGACGGCAAGATAGTGGTCAACAAAGATAAGTATTAGATAAGGTGGTTTATGACAATTTCGTTTATAAAAGATAATTTGTTACAAATTGACCCTTATATAAGATGGTTAGTGACAAAAAAACCCTTAAGAAAAATAAGCAAAATGCATATCACATTTGCATATTCATTTTGGAAGTGTTTAACATCGAAAATTTTATAATGGACTTCCAAAATCGAATGATATGAAAATTGAAGACCATTATATTAGAAGATGACACTTGAGAGAATGTAGATAACAAAATATGCCAATAACATTATTAATGCATGTCAAAAGTATGTATGTCTAATAACATAATGTCAAAAGTGACTTAAGAGTATTTTGTAAGGCAATAAATTATTGCTAATAGGGCTGTCAATTTGGTTATCAAGCTGATTATTTAACTGAATAAACTGCATATATAACTGAATTAACTGAACTGAAATGAACTGTAACTGAACTTAACTGAACTGAGTCAAACTGAAACTGAATTTAACTGATAATATAAAACTGAAACTGAACTGTAACTGAACTGAACAAACTGAAACTGAAATTAACTGTTAAAATAAAACTGAATCTGAAATTAACTGTTAAAATAAAACTGAATCTGAAATTAACTGAACTGAAATTAACTGAACTCGTTAACTGAAACTGAACTAACTGAGCACTGAGATTAATCTGAATCGAACTTTAACTGAAACCGGTATCAACTGACAACTGAACTTAACTGAACTGAAGAGATTAACTGAAACTGAACTTACTGAACCGTAATCAACCTGAAACTGAATTAAGTGAAACTAAAATTAACTGAACCTTAATAAAGTAATAAACTAAAACTAAAATAGACTAAACTGAACTACGATTAACTGAACTAAACAAAATGAAAACTAAATTTAATAGAAATACTAAAATAACCAATAATAATTAGAGAATTTTACACTTTATTAATTAGATAATTTACAACTTGATTAATTATTTAAGATATAAGTAATTTGTTGAGATTTTGAGATAGACATTATTTTTTTTTTTGAAGGGAAATTATGAGATAGATGTATGTAATGGATAAATAAGTAAATTGAATTTGTTATGAGGATAATGTTAAGGTTAATGGGTAATAAACTATGACACATAAAAGATGATAAAATATATATGAGTTACTCGTATATTACGTAATACATATTTCCATTGTTATTCTTATAACACTTTGATGAATCAATTACTGAAAATTTTGCTCATATATGAACAAGTATATATAAAGTATTGTGTTGCAAGTTGATAAAGTATATATAAGCTATTGTTGTTTGCAAGTTGCAACTTGCAAGTTGCAACCTACATCAAACTTTTATGCTAAAAAGTTAAAAGATCATTACATCACTAGAGGTTAAAGATCAAAAAAAAAAAGTGCACAAAACTTTTATGTACAAATTACATCTTCAATATAAAATAAATCTCAATTATAATTCCAGAAACTGAATTGTTTGCCTGAGCTTGCTACAAATGCATGCTTCAAGTATAATTTCCTCAGCAATATCAGGTCATTACACATGCAAAAAACCAATAGAAATTTGAAACAGAGGAAATAAAGACACAAATAATAGGAGATTAATTTGGTTACCTGTGAGTCTGTGAACGAACATATAGAGGATGAAGTGATTTTCTCATAAAATGCTGGCAGATAATTGAAAAAAAAAACAGATATAGAAAGAGTGAGTGAGTTTTCTAAATGGGCTCTCAGATAGATAACAAAACAAGCCATAGCTTTATTTTGTTACATGAGTCTATAACATATAGTGACGTATTAATTACTTTGAAGTGTTTTGTAATCTATTAATTACTTAGATTGATTTTGTTAGTCGAATTTGATGTCTGTTGGCTCACAACTTAACGACATCCATAGAACCTAATGTGAGGTTTCACCTTTTATAATTTCATCGTCTATAATTCATGATTGACAACATCGTAACCAACACGAAGCGATTTTAGACCAAATTGGAACAATATTGTACTAAATAACTATTAAATCAATTGGATCTGGATTGGTTAAATAAGTGAGCTATCTTGAAACGCTATCAACCAAACTCGATCAATCCCATATTCCAACTCACTGAATTGAACCGACCAACATAAAAAAAACAAAACGGAATGAGCTCAATCGATATTAACAAACGGAATTGAACTCAATCGATATCAACAAATTCGAATTGAATTGGGGTGAAATGAATTATGGTTTATAGAATTGTACTAAACTAATATATCCAAAACTGAATTGAACTAAATCTCAACTAACTGAATTGAACTGAACGAAATCGATATCAAATTGATCTGGATCTTGGTTAATAATTGAGCTAACTTGAAATACTACAACCAACACCGAACCAATCCCAATTCCAACTCAACTGAATCAACAGAACCAACATAAAACAAACCAACTGAATTGAACTCAATTGAAATCAAACCAAATTCGAATTGAATTGAGTTGAACTGAATTATGGTTTATTGAATTGTACTAAACTAATATCATCCAAACTGAATTGAACAGAATCTCAACTTACTAAAATTGAACTAAACCGAAACGATCAAAACCGAAACAATACTGAACTATATTAGTACAAGCGATTGATCTGAACCGAACGAACCCAAACTGAACTGGATTGAATTGAATAACTCTTAACTGAATTGAACTGAACCGATACCAACCAAAACTGTGAACTGAACTTCGTTTTAACTGAATTGAACTGAACCGATACCAACAAAAATGAACTGAACTATCGTTTTAACTGATTGAATTGAACCGATACCGAACCAAAACTGAACTGACTTCGTTTTAACTGAATTGAACTGAACTGTACCTAAAACTGAACTGTTTTTAATCCGTCCAAAACTGGAACTGAACTGAACTGAACTTGGTCGAACTGAATTGAACTGAACTGTTATCAACTGAACTGAACTGAACTGAACTTATTTGTCGTTAAACTGAACTGAACTGAAACTGTATTGAACTGAACTGTTTGGGTTCAACATACATGAACTGTTGATCCGATGACATTACAATTGCTAATAGATGTTAGAATGTTAATCACGAGTCCATGTCGTATTATGTCAAATAAATTTAATTAAAATATTTTACTTAATTGGATTAAATAAAAACTAATGAATTTTTGTACTACTTCACGATACATAATAAAAATAATATATCTTAACTAAATTATGAAGAATCAATTACAAGGTATGTTCTCTGTGAATTGAATTTTTCTGAACTGAACTTAGTTCTAATAAACTGACTCTTTTTACTGACTGACTTAATTTTAACTAAAACAATAACAATTTATTAAGGATTGGAACTTATTTTTACTGACCGAACTTATTACTACGAACTATTGATTATATGATAGATAATGATATTTGAATTTTAGATATATTTAGTGATGTAAATATTGCTGTATAGTCTTATTGTCATTGATTTGGTGGATTTTATTTCAGTAAAGATGACTCCTCATATTCTTGACTCTCCTCTCTAAATTCCTTCCTACTCTCGTCTAAATCTTTAGATTTTACTACAAATCCTACTGGCTTTTACATGGTATCAGGCTACGCAGATCTGCTCACGTGCCTTGGCTCTCTTCTTCGCATCAATTGCACACGTAGCTGTTATTTTCCTTGCTTGCGAATATCCATTCATGCAATGTTCGATTAATTGTTCGCAAACAAAACCAATTGAGTTTTCTTTTGTTTTATATAATTCATATAACTTATTTTTTACTGAAACTTATAAATAAGTGAGGGAACAGAGCTAAAGATACGCCCCTTTGTTCCAAACTATTCCTTCTGGTCACTATTAATACGTTTCCCAATGTATATTTTGTATCATTTATATCTTTAGTTATATGTTCGAATTGTAAAAATTATAATAACGGTTATATATTAATAATCTACTCATTGATGTGAATCAAACAAGATCCCACATCCGTATATTTATTCTCAAACATTAATAGTTATTTACAAGATTCCTTCTATTATTAGTGAATATTAAAAAAAAAAAAAAACAGAAGTGGCATAAGCATTAAGGAACGGAAGGAGTACGTGTTTCCAAAATTGAACACATAGTTATTGAAATATTATTGGTTTTACTCCATTTGTTTCCTTTTGTTTGTCTTATTTGGAAACACGGGGAGAATTAGGAAAAATGAATCTTTAATTAAGAGAAGCGTTTAATTTAATAAGATTTTTACATGAAAAGAGAGTTAATTTAGTCTAATGGAAAAATGTAATAAATGTGCATTGGAAAGTGAATTTTGTGGAGTGATTTAAATAGTCGTTAAACTTTTATTTAATGTGGTGGAAGAAATATAATAAATACGATTCAATTTACCATAGAAAAGGTGAATAAGTTAGAGTTAAAAATAGAATAAATTCTAAACAGGATAAACATTTAGGAATTTCGTTTCGAAAAAGAGGACAAACAAAAGGGAACTAACGGATGGAGTATTTGTTAAATATTTTTGAAAATTTTATTAGGAATTTAGTGGTTTGTTCATTTTAAGCTAAGTTTTTTATTAACTACAAATATGCTAACCTTGTATCTACTTCCTCTTTAAATGAGTTAATAATGACAAATGCGACCAAGATATTTTTTTGGTGAAAGTTAAAATAAAATATACATTTGATTTAATTTTTTGATGCGAATGAGTCACAAAGGCAAGATACATTTATGATGGGGGAAGTATGAGAATTTGAACATATGACCACAGGGATCAAAGTTGGGATTGAAGCCACTACTCTAAACCACACATATAATTGCAATTAAATCCATATTGTTGTTGTTTTTGTTGTTGTTGATGTTCGATTAAGACATTATTGGACAAATAATCAAAGATAACCACGCATATAATTGCAATTAAATCCAGATTCAGTACTAATATTGCAATTACAAATAATCAGGGTATTGATCACATAATAATTAATGTACAAAAATAATCACAGGATTGAAATATAATCACAGAATTGCAATCAAAGATAATCATAGAATCGCAATTATAAATGATCAGGGTATTAATCAGATTCACAACTTATAAAATAATAAGGGTGCCCAAGAAAAGATTCAGAGAAATTAGCAAAATATTAATGAATGTAATGCTTGAGAGGAAAATGAACAAGGAAAATACTAGAAAATCTAAAGCTTTTACTCAATATATTCTTTTACTATCTCCTTTATTTGAGTTAATGGTGCATAAAATAGATAAAAAGCCTAGGTAAACCTGAGGCCAAGAAACACAGTTAAGTTATACAGATGGATAATTAGAGTTAGAGCTAGCCAACAAGCAATGAGCTTGTTCAAAAATATGCTAAGCTACTTAGGACAACAAAATCAATGTTCATTCTAGTATCCAAAATACAGTTCATATCCACATCTGGTGGAGAATGAAGTGATGACCAAAAAATTATCTAAACTCGAGTGATTCACCAGCATGAGCCTGGCCATAGTGTCAGCTCCTTGAACCCGTCTTCTGCTTGCCTTTTGAAGGCCCTGCACCTGTGCTTCTTGCATTTGTACCCTGCAGACATTGGTGAGATTAACATATCTGTCAGTTATTTTGGAGGTACCATTTAGGTTATCCACAACCACTTTGGAATCAGAGTAGAGCATGCAGTTAGCCCAATGGTTGTGAGAGATCCAAACAGTGCCCAATGTATTGCTTGTAACTCTGCCATGTTGCTATCACTAGCCTTGAAGCAGCCAGCTAACCCCTTTTTCCATTTCCCTGTGTTATCACAACAAATAATACCAAATCCCCCCAGACACGTATTTGGATTATAGGCTGCATCAATAAGGACAAGATGTTGTGTAATGGTTGGATCAAAAAATAATTGGTCAGGAAAGACAACAGCTGAGGTAGTCTGCTGAGATTGAGAGATCGAATTCTTTAGCTAGGTGCAAAGTTTGAGCCCAYAAGGTATCAATGTGCAAGTCTTTTTGTTTAAAGATTCAATGGTTCCTTCTGATCCAAATTCTCCAAATGATTATCTCAAATAGAGTGGGCCAGGAAACTTGATGAAGTGTGACATTAGAGGACAAATTGCAAGCTATCCAATCAGTCAAGTTTTGGGTACTAAAGTCTGGAGTGGTTTGAACAAGATGCCAAACTTGTTGAGCTCTAGGGRAGTCTCTAAGGATGTGCAGAATATGTTCAATTTGGTTTGGGTAGAAAGGGCAGGTACCAGAGTTAATAATGCCTCTCCTAAAAAGTTAGCTCCTAGTAGAAAGACACTCCCAAGTGCYCTGCCATAGGAAGATTTGGATTTTATGAGGACAAACACTCCTCCAAATTAACTGCCAGTCAAAGTCAGGGGTCTAGTGGGAGTGTTTTTTGATCCAAAGTTTTAAAGAGGTCAATAAAAGATTCCTCTGCCAAGAGCAAATAGCTATCATCCTGGGCCGGTGTGGGAAAGCAAATTGGTAAATCAGTGGCTTACTGTGGTGGGAGATCTATGGTAAGGTAATCAAGGTGCCACTTCCTTCACATAAAAGAGTTACTGTTCTGAAAGTTTCTTCTAAAGAGAGAGGTCACTAATCACTCTCTCAATTAACAAAGGAGTCCAAATATTTCAAAAAGGATATCTCCATCCCAACTACCAACTAAGGATCTCAAGTATTCAAGTTTTACCAGGTTTGCAGATGTGTGAGCCTCTGTGAAAAGGTTTGGATTGTTTTAGGACAACATTTTAGCATGGATATATTGGTTGTTGTGTTATCAAAGGAGTGAAGTCTCAGGCTAGCTTAGCAAAGCCACAGGCGGACCTAAGGGGCAAATGGGGCCTGCACCCTTTTGTTTTTTAAAAAAAAGAAAAAAAAAAGAGAGAAACGGTGAAGGCAGAAGCCAAAACAAGGGAGAAAGCCTAACGTTAAGCGTCTATACTCGTCTCACTCTCATCGTCAGTCTGAGTCGTCTGCAACTCTGCCTCCGACGCCATCTCCGGGCTCCGGCAACGCAGCAACGCTCAATCTCCGCGCTTCGTCCGTTGTCGACTCGTGGGCGGTGGGTCTCGTCATGTCTCATGACTTTGTGAGTTTAATTTTTCTACTTTCTTTTCCCTTTTCAATTTATCATTAGATTTGAATTTTAATAAATTAGTAGATTGTTATCTTGTTAAGCTAGTTAGTGAATGAGTGTTTTAATTATTTTTTTAATTTGTTATATTGTTAATTGTTTAATTCATATAAAACCTAATCCTAATTTGTAAATTAGTTAGATTGATTATAAACTTGCTTGATTTGTTTACTAGTGAGTTAAATTAATTGATTTGTTTGTTTGTTAAATTGTTTAAAGATTGATTTGATGTATTTGTAATAATGTATTGGAGTTATAAGTTGATTTTTTGATAGTTGATGATTGATTTATTGTTGCACATGGCTTGTTCTTTCGTTGAAGTTATTGATTTGATGGTTATTAATGTATTAAGTATTGTAAGACCTTTATGGATAGATGTTATTTTGGATTTGTAAAACTTTTAAGTATTATTTGCATTATGTATATTTAATTATATATATATTTATATATATATATATATTATATATTATTATATATATTATATATATATATTTATGCGAAACCGGAGCGAGGATGGCCCGATTGTCAAACCGAAATATATGACGATCGTTTTTGCACCCCCTGTTTGAAATTCCTGGGTCCGCCACTGCAAAGCCATGTCATTAAGAATGTGTAAGTCCTTGACTCCTAACCCTCCTAAGTCCGTAGGTCCTGTGATTTTTGCCCAAGAAATAAGAGGAATGCCCTTAGTTCCTGAGCTATTACCCCAATAGAAATGTCTCACAGTCTTCTCAAGGTCTAAAATGATGCTAGTTGAAAGTTTGATATACTACATTGTGTAATTGGGAATGGAGTTGAGGACTGAGTTGATTTTACTGTCTTCTTTTACAACTAACAAGATTAAACTTGTACTAAATTTAAAACAAGGAAAAAACTATTCAACAAGGAAAATGAAGAAAATCGAAATAACCCTAGAATATCTGTGGGCGATACGCAACAGCTCGGAGTAGCAGATGACGGTGAGTAATACGCAACGGTGGTGGATGACCAACAGCGAACCAGATTAGTGCGAGCAGCAAAATATGAGCGGCGGTATAGCTTGTAAATTGAAGAAGTAATGGCGATTAACGTTTCTGGTCTTCAAAGGCAAAGAAAATGAAGATGAATTCGCGGTGTAGCTTGTAAAACAATTCAAAAGATCTACTTCCTCCATTTCAAATTACTCGTTACGCTTTCTATTTTAGGAAGTTTTAAATTACGACTTCATTTTGAAGGTAATAGAACCTAAAAAATATTCAAGATGACYCTGATCCACTCGAAGAGAAATTTGTTAAATTATACCCATAACTAGTTCTTGTTGCGTTAGAGTTCGCCGTCAAGTTTGTCAATATTTTCGTGGTGGTGGTTAAACCACATCACCCCAAATCACTCCCTAAAAAAATCACCTTACCCATCCACTTAACTTAAATTACAGACAATGCATGAATTTACAAAGAGAAATGATAAAGTCATAGCTGCGATATGAAAATCGCAATTCTTTACTTTTTCTGAAACATTGTCACAGGTGTACCAAACATTGTCCAGAATATAGTAAAACATGTTAAAAGTGTACCAAACATTGTCCAGTCGATTTTATAGTATTTTAGAATTGATAAAATACATGGGCCCATTACTTTTTTGACCCATGTGATACTCATGCAATGTGGCGCGTTATTATTGGATTAGACTTTTTTTTTCTTTTTTTAAAAAAAAAACTACATTTAAAAAAAAAATGAACAATAATAACTGCGATATGTAAATCGCAGCTATCACTTGGTACTTCCTTATTTACAAATGCAGTGAATTGATTAAGAATTTACCGTCAATATTTACGTGTGTGTTTGCTCATAGTGACAAATGACAGACCCCATTTTTAGAGTGCATATTGTTTCACACTTTCACGTGTTTGTTA